>CAUYQG010123890.1:0-11337 GCA_963574415.1 Tarsius wallacei | reverse complement strand
AGTATGAAGTTAGTTATAGATTTTTTATAAATGCTGTTTATCAGTTTGAGGATGTTTTCTTCTATTTCTAGTTTGCTGAGATTTTGATAAAATCCAGCATCCCTTCTTGATAAAAACCCTCAAACACCTAGGTGTAGAAGGAACATACCTCAAAATAGTAAGTGCCATCTATGACAAACCCACAGCTAACATATTGCTAACTTGACAGAAACTAGAGACATTTCCCCTGAAAACTGGAACAAGACAAGGCTGCCCACTCTCACCCCTCTTGTTCAATATTGTGTTGGAAGTCCTAGCCCAGGTAATTAGACAAGAGAAGGAAATCAGGGGTATCTAAATAGGAAAAGAGGAAGTCAAGTTATCCCTCTTTGCTGATGATATGATCCTATACCTTGAAAATCCAAGAGAATCTGTCAAAAACCTGCTTGCACTGATAAAAGACTTTGGCAAAGTCTCAGGTTACAAAGTATGTGCAAAAGACAGTTGCATTCCTATACACCAACAACAAGCAAGCAGAGACCCAAATAAAAGCACAATCCCATTCACAATAACCACACAAAAATGAAATACCTTGGCATCTTCCTAACCACAGAAGTGAATGGCCTTTACAATGAGAACTACAAAATGCTGCTCAAAGTAATCCAAGGAGACACAAACAAATGGAAAAATATTCCATGTTCATGGATAGAAAGAATCAACATTGCTAAAATGTCCAACCTGCCAAAGACAATCTACAGATTGAACACCATACCCATTAAGTTACCAACATCAGACGCCAGCCGAGACAGCACCCACAGATCTACTTGAGTGTTTCCAGACGTGAGAGGTCGGTCACTTCACTGCTCCCCAGTGCTTCGACCCTGACCAGATTATCAGCGACATCCTGTCTGCCTGCTGACCCACTGCCGGCAAGATGAACCTCTCGCTGGTGGCAGTGATGCTGCTGCTCCTTGACATGGCGCGGGCTGAGGAGGACAAGAAGGAGGACGTGGGCACATTGGTCGGCATTGACTTGGGGACTATCTACTCCTGCGTTGGGGTGTTCACGAATGGCCGCATGGAGATCATCGCTAATGATCAAGGCAACGGCATCACGCCATCCTACGTGGCCTTCACCCCTGAAGGGGAGCATCTGATCAGCAAATGCTGCCAACAACCAACTTACCTCTAACCCTGAGAACATGGTCTTCGATGCCAAGCAGCTCATAGGTCGCACATGGAACGACCCATCTGTACAGCAGGACATCAAATTCTTGCCTTTCAACGTGGTAGAAAAGAAAACTAAACCATACATTCAAGTTGATATTGGAGGTGGGAAAACAAAGACATTTGCTCCTTAAGAAATTTCTGCCATGGTTCTCGCTAAAATGAAAGAAACCGCTGAGGCTTATTTGGGAAAGAAGTTTACCCATGCAGTTGTTACTGTACCAGCCTATTTCGATGATGCCCAGCGCCAAGCAACCAAAGATGCTGGAACTATTGCTGGACTAGATGTTATGAGGATCATTAATGAGCCTACAGCAGCTGCTATTGCTTATGGCCTGGATTAGAGGTCAGGAGAGAAGAACATCCTGGTGTTTGACTGGGGTGGCGGAAACTTTGATGTGTCTCTTCTCACCATTAACAATGGTGTCTTCGAAGTTGTGGCCATGAATGGAGATACTCATCTGGGTGGTAAAGACTTTGACCAGCGTGTTATGGAACACTTCATCAAACTTTATAAAAAGAAGACTGGCAAGGATGTTAGGAAAGATAACAGAGCTGTGCGGAAACTCTGGTGTGAGGTAGAAAAGGACAAACGGGCCTTGCCTTCTCAACATCAAGCAAGAATTGAAATCTAGTCTTTCTATGAAGAAGACTTTTCTGAGACCCTGACTCAGGCCAAATTTGAAGAGCTAAACATGGACCTGTTCTGATCTACCATGAAGCCTGTCCAGAAAGTGTTGGAAGATTCTGATTTGAAGAAGGCTGATATTGATGAAATTGTTCTTGTTGGTGGCTCTACTCGAATTCCAAAGATTCAACAACTGGTTAAAGAGTTCTTCAATGGCAAGGAGCCATCCCATGGCATAAACCCAGATGAAGCTGTAGCATACGGTGCTGCTGTCCAGGCTGGTGTGCTCTCTGGTGATCAAGATACATGAGATTCGGTACTGCTTGATGTATGTCCCCTTACACTTGGTATTAAAACTGTGGGAAGTGTCATGACCAAACTGATTCCAAGGAACACTGTGGTGCCCACCAAGAAGTCTCAAATCTTTTCTACCACTTCTGATAGCCAACCAACTATTACAATCAAGGTCTATGAAGGTGAACTACCCCTGACAAAAGACAACCACCTTCTGGGTACATTTGATCTGACTGGCATTCCTCCTGCTCCCCATGGGGTTCCACAGATTGAAGTCACCTTTGAGATAGGTGTGAATGGCATTCTTCGAGTCACAGCTGAAGACAAAGGTACAGGGAACAAAAATAAGATCATAATTATCAATGACCAGAATCACCTGACACCTGAAGAAATTGAAAAGATAGTTAATGATGCTGAGAAATTTGCTGAGGAAGACAAAAACTTAAGGAGCGCATTGATACTAGAAATGAGTTGGACAGCTATGCCTATTCTCTAAAGAATTAGCTTGGAGATAAAGAAAAGCGGGGGGGTAAACTTTCCTCTGAAGATAAGGAGACCATGTAGAAAGCTGTAGAAGAAAAGATCGAATGACTGGAAAGCCACCAAGATGCTGACATTGAAGACTTCAAAGCTAAAAAGAAGGAGCTAGAAGTTGTTCAGCCAGTTATCAGCAAACTCTATGGAAGTGCAGGCCCTCCCCCAACAGGTGAAGAGGATACAGCAGAAAAAGATGAGTTGTAGGCACTGATCTACAGATGCTATAATAATTGCAAATACTGGACTCAGGAACTTTTGTTAGGAGAAATTGAGAGAACTTAAGTATCAAATGCAATTACAATCTTCACCTCAGAGTGGAGTTGAAAATGCTATAGCTCAAGTGGCTGTTTACTGCTTTTCATTAGCAGTTGCTCACATCTTGGGGTGGGGGGAGAAGAGGAATTGGCTATCTTAAAAAGTGGGTAAAACTGGGTTAGGGTGTGTGTCCACCTTGAAATGTTCTATTTAACAATTGGGTCATGTGCATCTGGTGTAGGAACTTTTTTCTACCATAAGTGACACCAATACATATTTGTTGTTGTGTTTTTTTTAAAGTTACCAACATTATTCTTCTTAGACCTGGAAATGACAATATAAAAATTCATATGGAAACACAAATGACCACGAATAGCCAAAACAATCCTTAGCAAAAGAAACAAAGCAGGAGGTATCACACTTCTAGACTTCAAACTTTACTATAAGGCTACAGTAATCAAAACAGCCTGGTATTAGTACAAGAACAGGCACATAGACCAATGGAACAGGATAGAGATTCTGGAAGCACAGTCTCGATTCCTCAACCAACTCATCTTTGACAAAGCATCCAACAACAACCACTGGGGAGAGGAGAACCTATTTAGTAAATGGTGCTGGGAAAACTGGCTAATCACATGTGGAAGATTGAAACAGGACCCCACTTATCACCATACACAAAAATTAACTCTAAATGGATCAAAGACCTAACAAAAAACCTCAAACTGTAAGAATCTTAGAAAATGCAGGAGACACCCTTATGGAAATGGGAACTGGCAACCAATTCCTATTCATAACCCTAAAGGCCATTACCTTAAGAAATAAGATAGACAAGTGGGACCTCATCAAACTAATGAGCTTCTGCAAAGCAAAAGAAACCATCAAGAGAGCAGGGAGATAGCCCAGACTGGGAAAAAACATTTGCCAGCTGTATATCTGATAAAGACCTGACATCTAGGATCTACAAGGAACTCAAACACGCCGAAAGGAAAAAAACAAACTGCTCCATTAAAAAGTGGGTAAAAGAAATGAATAGACATTTCTCAGAAGAAGATATACGGGCAGCCAACAGACACATGAAAAAGTGCTTAGCCTCACTCATCATCAGAGAAATGCAAATCAAAACTACATTGAGATACCACCTAACGCCAGTAAGAATGGTCATCATTAATAAAACAAACAATAACAGATGCTGGTGAGGATGCAGAGAAAAGGACCGCTTCTATACTGCTGGTGGGAATGCAAACCAGTGCAACCTCTTTGGAAGACAATGTGGCAATTTCTGAAAGAACTAGAAATTGACCTTCCATATGACCCAGCAATTCCCCTATTGGGAATATACACGGAGGAACTCAAATCATTCTACTAAAAGATACCTGCACGCATGTTTTTTGCAGCTCTACTCACAATAGCAAAAGCATGGAATCGACCATGTTGTCCATCGAAGCTGAACTGGATTTTTAAAATGTGGTAAATATACACAATGGAATATTATGCAGCCATAAAGAAAGACAAACATATGAACTTCGCAGCAACTTGGAATGATTTGGAGTTGATCATACTCAGTGATCTATTGCAGAAACAAAGAACAGAGTACCATATGTTCTCACTCATAAGCGGACCTTGAACAATTATAATACTATAATAAAGGGATTGGCAGTAGTGGGAAACTGACAGGGGAGGGAGTGAGATTGGCAGTTGAGGGAAACTGTTAGGGGAGGGAGGGACATACTTCATCAACAATGGTACCTGCATAATCAACGTTTGTATACCTAACCCTGAATTGTACCCCACATCTTTATAATAAATTTTAGAAATTTTTAAAAATTAAAAAAGAGAAGAACAAGAGAGCAAAAACAAACCAAAAACAAAAAACTGAAAGACGAACACTCAATCATTCACATACACACATAAACAAAAAATAAAAGAAGAAAGAAAATGAAAAGAAAAAAAGGTGAGGATGCAGATCATACCTTCACATATACATTCATGCACAAAGGAAAAATATTTTCAAAATAGATGAACTGACAGACAAAAAAATTTTTTCAATTATTTTTAAAACCCTGCCCTCTTGTGGTAGTCTCTGTAATTGTTCCTCTCATCTCCTCTGCTATAACCTGCAGAGCTTCTACCTCTTTCACTCTCTCCCCAGTGTCTGGAACAGGGAAACAAGAGGGACAGTAGCGGGAGCAGGGTGCAGGGGCTACAGTCCTCCCCTCTCACTCTCGAATGATCAGGGAGTTCCCCTCCAGTAGGAAGTTGTGGGATTGTCTCTTACCCAGGTATATACTCATAGGGGGCACCCCAGCCAGGCCTATCCTGGAATGGAGTCCTCCTATTGCGACTGACGCCCAGGCTCCACCTGGGTTTGTCCCTCTCAGTCATGCCCCAGCTGTGTGGGACTGATGTTCAGAGGATTGCTGCAGAGGAGGGGGTTTGGGTCAGCACCAGACTCACCACTGATCTCTGGAGTTCTTCCACATCCTTTTCTGGCCACATCCTTTGTCCCGCGGCTGGATCAGAGTAGGGTGTGGGGCACCTGAGACTTATCACTTGTCATGTCTCTCCGAAGTTTGTGCTTTCGGGATATTCCCTCTGGATCACAATCAACCCCTGAGTAGTTGATCCACAAGTCACAGACTTTAGGTCTGTGGTGAGCAAGTCAGAGCACTTTCCCGCCCTGCCTTCAAGATGGTGACAGGGCACCTCTCACATCCTCTCTGGTGGGACTCTGCCTCTGGGCTCCCTCTACAGCCCCTGTTGCCAGTGTCCCGTCAGACCCTGAAGTGGTGAGGCAAAGCCTGGAGCCGCAGTCTCTCCTGCTGCAGTGGTGAGGCAGAACCTGGAGCCAGTAGTCTCTCCCTGCCACTTCTTCACAGGAAAACTTTTGTCCATTAAAAAAAAAATGGTGCTCAGCTTCTGCGACCTGGGAAACTCCAGGAACCAAGCAGAGAAGCTGCAGCACCAGCTGCTACCCCAAGAGGCCCCTGGATACATGCTCATGAGCCCCCACTTAGTCTCTCCCAGCATTTTCTTCCTGGGAAGGGTTTTATTGATTTAAAAAAAATGGTGCTTGGCTTCTGCATCCCAGGACAATTTAAGGTGTAACACATATTAACAAGCACATATTAACAAGGTACTCACACAAAAGACATCTGACTCAGAAGCACTGAGAAGCCTGAAGCCCTGTGGCAGAGAAGCAGGCCTCACAAGCAAGCCTCTAAACAAACCAGTCTAGGTGACCACTCAGGGTTGGTGAAGAAGGCATGCACCTTGATGATGCGCTACAGTGCCTCAGGCAGATGTAGTCTCATCTGTGTTGTACCAAGCAATGTGCTCATTTCCCAACATTTATACAAACCAATACTATGGCACCAGCTTTAAGCAAAGAAAGTACTTTATTGTGAGGCCAATGGGCAAGGAGGTAAGGCTCAGATGTGTCTCCCTGATTTGTGGTGGGAAAGTTTTAAGGGGTTAGAGAACAAGGGAAAGTCAGATATCAAGGGAATGCTGGCTTGACAGGGCCTGACTGCATGGCTCTGCATCAGTCCATATGTGGACTGAGCACCAGATCTTCCTCACTGTGGGACCTCTCACTCTGGAATAGGCTCTGGTGGTGAAGTTTTAATTATGTTAGCTTCTTGCTTCCATGAGGAGGAAGTGTTGGTACTCGGTGTTATCTGAGATCAAAGTTTCTCTCCTCTGTACACACTCGGGCTGTTTGGCTTGCAATTTTGGCCCTATGGTATCTGTAAAACAGCTTAAATAACATCAGGCAACAGAGTAAAACCAGTTTGAGCTGGTCCTGTGGATATATATATATATATATATATATATATATATATATATAGTAAAACTTGAAGAGGAAGAAATTATTTAAAGATGGAATTTATGCATTGTCTCCTGTACCTGGGCAGGAGCTAGGTCCTCTCTGCTGCTCTGTCCTGCTCTCCAAGAGGTCTACATGTCTTTTCTTCAGCCTCTGTTACCCTGTGACTTACAGTCCTGGGAGAACCATAGAGAGGATACCTGGTCACCTAGAAACCAGGAAATGGGGCTGTGGACTTTCAAGGATGTGGCCACAGAATTCTCTCCAGAGAAATGGAAATGCCTGGACCCTACTGAGCAGATTTTGTACAGAAATGTGATGTTAGAGAACCACAGAAACCTGGTTTCCCTGGGCCTTCCTGTCTTTAAGCCAGAGCTGATCACGTGTCTGGAGCAAAGCAAAGAGCCCTGGAATATGAAGAGACACAACACATTACCCAAACCCCCAGGAAGAAGCCAAGAACTGGAGATTCTCATCTGACTGCATCTTGTTTTATTGTGAAGGAAGAGTTTGTAGTGACAAAATTACTAAACTTCCTTTTCCATGCAACTCTTGACATTGTGCTCACTTGGACTCTGTGAACTCTTACCTGTTTTTTGGAGTTCTTACAAAGGCAATTTGGACTTGCTGGGCATACGTGGATACATACTAGAGAGACACCATTCAAATGTGAAGAATGTGACAAAACCTTTAATCAGCACTCACATCTTATTCGACATCAGAGAATCTATACTGAAGGGAATCCCCACAAATGTGAATAATATGGCAAAGGCTTTCACTTTCATTCAGGACTTGCTGCACATATGACCACCCATAAGAGAAACCCTACAAATGTGAACAGTGTGGCAAAGTCTTTCAGTCTCATAAAGGATTTGCTAGACATTTGAGAATCTATACTGGAGAGAAACCCTACAAATGTGAAGAATATGGCAAAGTCTTTGCACTTAACTCATACTTCATTGTATATCAGAGAATCCATACTGGAGAGAAATGCTACAAATGTAAAGAATGTGATAAAGCCTTTAAGTGGTACTCAAATCTTACTGAACATGACAGAATCCATACAAGAGAGAAACCATACAAAGGTGAATAATGTGGCATGTGGAACGATAATGGAGAAAAACACTACACATGTAAAGAATATGGCAAAGCCTTTCATTCTCATTCAGGAGTTGCTCACGATATGAATATTCATATTGGAGACAAACCCTACAAATGTTAGGAATGTGACAAACCCTTTTTTCAGTACTCAGGTCTTATTGAACATCAGAGAATCTATACTAGATGGAAACTTTACATATGTAAAGAATGCAGCAAAGTCTTTTGCTCCCTTATAGGACTTGCTGGCCACATGTGGATGCATGCTGAAGAGAAACCCTACAAATGTGAGGAATGTGACAAAGACTTTATCCAATACTCATGTTTTATTCAACATTATAGAATTCATACTGGAGATAAAGCCTAGGAATGTAAAGAATGTGGCAACATTTTAAGCATTACTCCAAGTTTTCTCAACATCAGAGGGTTAATACTTGGTAAATTCCCTATACCTGTAAAGACTGGAAAAACACTTATCAAAATATAAGCCATAGAGAGCATAGGGAAAGAAGCTTTACAGATTTAAAGAGTAGTATTGTTTTTGCTTGTACCACAGATCTATTGAATGTACAAAAGTAAAGTATGTCTGAAGCCATTAACTATAGCTAAAGCTTTATTTGATAATAGATCATTTGCATTAGAAAGAAGGTCTACAAACTTAATGAATGTGGAATGACCATTGTTCAAAATATATGCCTAAGAAAATGCCAGGGGGTTCATGCTGAAAAGTTTACAGACACAATATATGTGGAACGTATAAGTCAAAGTCAAAACTAGATATATTATTTGCTTACATGTTGAGTAGGATCAGAAGATTGATTTTTATTTTAGGGAGGTGTAAGTGTATTCCATGTATACTTTTGTTTAAGCATTGACAGAATTTTAGGATTTTTTGAAAAGCAAATCTTATTGAAGTCACTCAACTCTCAACTCACTTGATGCTATGCCTTTGTTCCTAGTGTTTATGTAAAAGCATGTAGTCAGTTGTTGCTACATTAGAGCTATGACAGGTCCTTTTATACTAGGTGAGCACCATTCATCTCAACTTTTCCAGGGATGATGAAGGACATCAGAGAAAATATTGCTCTCTAAAAAGGTATATACTGTGCATTTATGTTTAATAAACAATTAGCTTCAGTTTTAAAAAGAACAGAAACGCTTCTTGAAAGTTTGTATTTGGTTTTTGTTAACAAGCATACAGTGAACTTTTGATTGTTTATTTAGACTATGTAAACTTAATTTATTTTAATAAACAGAATTATTTATAAAGCATTAAAAGAAGATGAAACTTATAATTAAAAGAGAAGCAGAATATAAGAATTTGGAAAATTACAAACCTAGCCCTGTAAAAAGAAAAAGAAAAGGCATGTTTAGGAGAGGAATACTAACAGTGTGGCCAAACAACCTTTTGATAAGATTAGTATGGATAGAAGGCAGCCAGATGCTATTCATCAAAGCAATAGAAGAAAGATCCCCAAAGGCATTTCTGCTAGAACTAATAAACTCAGTAAAGTTGTAGGGAAGAAAACCAACATACAAGTAACTAGTATTTCTACATATTAGCAATAAATTACCCAAAAAAATCCAGAAAGCAATCTCATTTACAATAGCTACCAAAAAATACTCAAGAATGAATTTATCCAAGGAGATAAAACACAAAAGGAGACAAAAAAGCATCTGAGTGCCAGTTTCTCCAGTCTTATTTATGATGAAAGCAAGAATGGGGTAGAAAAAGGCAATAGAAAAAGTAAAAGAGCTGTACACTGAAAACTACAAAACATTGATAAAAGAAACTGAAGGCACAAGTGGATATCCCATGTTATGGATAATAAAAGGTATTGTTGAAATGTCCATACTACTCAAAGCAATATATAGATTCAATGCAATCCCTATCAAAATTCCAATTCACAAAAATAGAAAAAAAAACAGTTCCAAAATGTATATGGAACCACAAAAAAAAATCCTGAATAGCCAAATCACTACTGAGAAAGAAATATAAAATTGGAGATATCATACATTCAATTTAAAATTACAATACAAAGCCAGAATAATCAAATGTATGGTACTGACATAAAAACAGAAACATGGGCCAGGCTCGGTGGCTCAGGCTGTAATCCCAGTGCTTTGGGAGGCCGAGGTGAGTGGACTGCCTGAACCTGCGGGTTCGAGACCCGCCTGGGCAACTTGGTGAGACCTCATCTCTACAATAAATCAAAAATTAGCCAAGTGTGGTAGCGTGTGCCTGTAGTTCCAGCTCCTTGGAAGGCTGAGGCGGAAGGATCACCGGAGCCCAGCAGGTCGAGGCTGCGGTGGCCGGGAGCGGCCACTGCACTCCAGTCTGGTTGACAGAGTGAGACTCCCACTCAAGAAAAAAAAAAAAAAAAACAGACACATGAACAGAATAGAGTGCCCCAGAAGTAAAATCCAAGCATAAATGTTCAACTAAATTTTGAAAAGGGCATCAAGAGTCTGCAGTGGGGAAAGGATAGTCTCCTCATCAAATAGTGTTGGAAAACTGGATTCTATTTACAAAAGCATGAAACTGGACTCTTATCTTACATCATACACAAAAATCAACTTAAAATGGATAAAAAGACCTAAATGCAAGACCTGAAACCATACAACTTACAAAAGAGAACATGGGGGAAAAGCTCCTCAACATTTGCTTTTGCAGTGATATATATATGTATGACTATATCTATATAAATACATTTAACTCTAAATGTATTTATATAGATATAGTCATACATATATATTTTGTGTGTATAAAAGCTCGGGATACAAGAGAAAAAAAATAAGTAAATGTGACTACTTCATCAAACTAAAGCTTCTGCACAACAAAGGAAACAATGAACAAAAGGAAAAGACAACCTATAGACTAAGATATATCTTGAAACCACATATCTAGTAGGGGTTAATAGCCAAAATTTAAAAAGAAATTTTACAATTTAACAGCAGAAGAATAACCAAATTTAGAAATGGGCAAAAGACTCTAACAGACACTGCTCCAAATAAAACATAAAAATGGTGAACAAGTATCTGGAAAGGTGGTCAACATCACCAGTCATCAGGGTAAGGTAAATTAAAAATACTATGAAATAGTACCTTGAACCCATAAATATGGCTAAATATCAAAAAGACAAGAAATAGTGCATGTTGGTGAGAATGTGGAGGAAAGGCAGTTCTAGTATGTTGTTGTTGGCGATGGAGATTGTGCAGCCATTATGGAAATTAGTTTGGAGCTTCTTAAAGAAGTTAAAAATAGCCGGGCTTGATGGCTCAGCCTGTAACCCCGTGCGTTGGGAGGCTGAGGTGAGTGGATTACCTGAGCCTGTGGGTTCAAGACCCGCCTGGGCAACTTGGCGAGACCTCATCTCTACAATAAATCAAAAATCAGCCGGGCGTGGTAGCACGTGCCTGTAGTTCCAGCTACTTGGAAGGCTGAGGCGGAAGGATCACCGGAGCCCAGCAGGTGGAGGCTGCAGTGTCGGGG
>CAUYQG010123880.1:0-62550 GCA_963574415.1 Tarsius wallacei | reverse complement strand
TGTCTCGAATTTGGGCTTTTATTTTGGTGATCTGGATTCTTCTGCTCAAGTTAGGGTTATGGTGGTCTTGCTTTTCCAGCTTCCTAAGGTTACTTGTTAGGCTGGTAATTTGTGATCCTTCCATTTTCTTCATGGTTGTTTGTAGATATATGAATTCCCCTCTTACTACAGCTTTCATGGCATCCCAGAGATTTTGGTAAGATGTTTCTTCATTTTCATTTGTTTCCAAGTATCTTTTAATCTCTGTTTTGATTTCATCATTGACCCAGGAGTTGTTTAGCAACATGCTATTTAGTGAACATGTCTTTGTGGGTTGTGGGGAAACCTTGTTGGTGTTGATATTTATTTTTATTCCACTGTGGTCCAAGACGGTGCATGGCAAATTTCAATCTTTTGAAATTTGTTTATGCTTGATTTATGGTATGTGATTGATCTTAGAGCGCATTCCATGTGGTGATGAGTAGAATGTATATTTTGTGGTTGTTGAATCGAGTGTTCTGTAGGCATCAATTAAGTCCATTTGGTCAAGAGTCACATTGAGGTTCTGGATCTCACTGCTGATTTTTCATCCTGATGATCTGTCTAGGGTTGTGAGTGGGGTATTAAAGTCCTCAGCTATGATATTATTAGAGTCAATATCTTTTTTGAGTTTACTTAGAAGCTGCTTTATGAAAGTTGGCACTCCTATGTTGGGTGCATATATGTTTAGGATAGATATTTCTTGTTGATGGAGTGAACCTTTTATCATTATATAGTAGCCTTCTGTATCTTTTTTAATTTTTGATAGCTTAAAGGGTATTTTGTCTGAGATTAAGATCACAACTCCTCCTTTCATGTTCCATTTGCCTGAACATTTGTTTCCCATCCTTTTACTTTGAGTCTGTGAGTGTCCTGTCTAGTGAGATGAGTCTCTTGAAGGCAATATATTGTTGCCTGGTGATATTTTATCCATTTTGCCATTCTATGTATTTTCAGTGGTGCACTTAGTCCATTCACATTCAGGCTAATTATTGAAATGTGAGAGTTGATCCCTATCATAAGGTTCTTACAGAGTTATTGTTGTTCCTGTTTGTTTGTTGTGTTTCTTTTGGTTTTGGGGTTGGTTCGTGTATTTCTAATCTTTTTCCTCTACTCTTGTGAAGAACATTGTTCTTTTTTCCTTTTCTTTTGTGTTTAATACTTTCTTAAATGTTTCTTGTAGAGGTGGTCTGGTGGCAGTGTAAATTCTTAGGGATTGGTATTAGGAAAGATTTTAATTCTCCCTCACTGATGAAGCTTAACTTGGCTGGGTAGGTTATTCTTGGTTGAAATTGTTTATCTTTTAGAACTTTGAAGATAGGGCTCCAAGCTCTCCTAGCCTGGAGGGTTTCTGTAGATAAATCTGCTGCTATTCTAATTGGTCTTCCATGGTAGGTAATCTGACCTTTTTCTCTTGCTGCCTTTTGGATTTATTCTTTTATATCAACTTTGTTTAGTTGAATTATTATGTGTCTGGGAGTTGGTCTTCTCATTTGTTGTCTTGCAGGGGTTCTCTGAATCTCTTGTGTTTGAATTTTCACATCATTGATGAGATGAGGGAAGTTTTCTTGAATAATCTCATGGAATATTTGTTCCAGAGTGGATTCTATCTCTCTGCCTCAGGAAGTCCAATTACTCTTAGGTTTGGTCTCTTAAAGTAATCACTCATCTCTTGAAGGGTTTGTTCTGTCTTTTTAAGCTTCCTTTCTATGTTTTTGACAGTTTGGGTTAGTGTTATATTTTGGTCCTCAAGTTCTGAGATTCTTTCTTCTGCTTGGCAAATCTGCTTTCCATGTGTATCAATTTGTTTATTTCATTCACAGTATTCCTTTATCTCAGTTATCAACTCCTTCCTTGTTTCTTCTTATCTCTCCTCAAATCTTTTTAATCTCTCTGTTAATGTCTTGATATCTGGGTTTGTAGTTTGAGATCAGTCATTTTGGGGGCTCTTCATTGTTTGCATTCCAAAGTCAGTTTTCTCAGTGTCTGACCTCCCAGGGGTCTGTGAGAGACCCATATTCTTCTGTTGGTTTTTCTTCATTTGTGTAGATTTTTCTCTCCCCCTTTCCCTCCCCTTCTTTAATTCTGTTTTTCAGGGAATGTTGGGTTGCTTTTACTTCTTTTTGTTCAATCTCCTGTTCTTCCTTATGAGGATCTTCTGACTTTGTTCACTTTTGAGGCTGGACTGTGGCTTAGGGGGTTGTACCTTTTGCAGTTTTGAGATTTAATTGAGGAGGAAGCTGTGATTCAGAATCTCTCTGCAGATTCCAGTATCCACACACATGTGTATGGGCACACTGGAACCCACTTCCCAGTGCCTTACAATCTGTCCATGCAGTGGGATTTAGGTCTGCTCTCTGGAACAAAAGGAAGTAAGAAAAAGGAAAATAATGGAAGAACGAGGGGTCAAGAGGAAGTTGGAGAGAGAGAAGTGTAAGAGGGAAAAGAGACATATATACCAACTAATGAATGAAAAGAGACACAAGGCCAAAAAAGAGTGAAAACAAATAAACAAAATTCCCTAAAGCATACCTGTAATCACACAAAGACTGTCCAATAAAATCATGCCTTTTGATGTGTTTTTCCCCAACACAAACAGGTAGTCTAAATCAAAAAGCAAACAAAAGTGAACAAAACAGTCAAAAAATAATATTAAAAATCAAAATAAGAAGCCAGACTAGCTCTGGAGTCTTTCCTGGGTATCTAATGTCTCTTCAGCTCTGATCTCTAATCCCTCCCTTTTGCTCTGATTACAGGCAGATAGATTTACTCATAGATTGGGTTGCTTCCCTTTCCTTGCTGCCTTGCTGCCTGAGGACTGAGTTGTTTGTGTCTGATTCAGGATAGGGGAGGGGCTTCTGTCTCCTGTTTTGGCAGGTTACCTTAGAAACAAGGTGGAGGCTGCTCTGAGATGGGTGGGGCAATGCAAATTTCTGCCTGGAAAACAGCTGTGGTGGGCGGCTCCTCTTTCTCAGATCCTTTCTCTTGACTCACTCCTCCTTTCTCTCCACTCGTCCAGGTCTATAGATGATCTACTCTGACGGGTGATGGTGTGTGTCTGGTGTCAGGCACTGGTAACCAGCAATATGGCTGGGCGCCACCTTTGGTGTGCTGCCTGTGGCTTGGGGTGGGGGAGGGAGCCAGGAATTTCTGGGCCAGAGCCGAGAGCCTCAGTGTCAGCAGCAAACAGCAGTAGTTCCTTGCAGAGGCCTGTAGTGCGATGGAGGCTATTTGCTGCATGGAACTGGCTATAGCAGCCACCCCCCCTCCCCATGTAGCCGGCAGCTGCAGGGGCGCATGGAACTGCCTTCAGGAGTCACCTTTTATGGAGGTTGTCACAGTTCAGCTTGTCCTGTCACCATCTTGCTCATCTAATTATTTTCTTTAGCTACTTTGAAATATACCCAATTGTAAGTTATAGTCACCCTCTTGATCTAACACTAGGTCTTATTTCTTCCATCAAAGTGTATATTTGTACCCATTAATCAGCATCTTTTCATCCCACCCTGCCTTCCACCCTTTCCAGTTAGCCTCTAGTAACCACTAATCTACTCTCAACCTTCAGGAGATCCACCTTTTCAGCTCCAACATAGGCACGAGGATGTGAGATATTTCTCTTCTATGCTTGGCTTATTTCACTTAATATAATGACCTCCAACTCCATCCATATTGCTGCAAATTATAGGATTTCATTTCTTTTTTATGATTAAATAATATTACATTGTGTATATACACTATATTTTCTCTATCTATTCATTCATTCTGGGAACTTAGGTTGATTCCATATTTGGCTATTTTGAATAGTGCTGCAAAAAACATAGGAGTGCCAGTATTTCTTCCATATATGGATTTTCTTTCTTTTGAATCCCCGGTAGTGGAATTGCAGGATCATAAAAAAGGTAGTTATATTTTTTGAAGAACCTTCATTCTGTTTTCCATGCTGGCTGTACTACTTTTCATTCCTACCACAGTACTCCCCTTTTTCATATCCTTGCCTGTATCCATGAATCCCTGATCCCTGTTTTTTTGATGAAAGTCATTTTAACTGAGGTAAGATGATATCCTATCGTGAGTTTGATTTGCATTTCTCTAATAATTAGTGATGTTGAGCATTTTAAAAATATTTACCGGTTGGTCATTTGTATGTCTTCTTTTGAAAAATGTCTATTCAAATGTATTGCTGATTTTGTAAGCAAATTATTTATTTTTTCTGCTGAGTTGTTTGAGCTCCTTATATGTTCTGGTTATTAATCTGTTGTCAGATCAATAGTTTGCAAATATTTTCTTCTATTCTGTGGGTTGTCTCTTCACTTTTTGAATTGCTTCCCTTGCTGTGCAGACACTTTCTAGTTTGATGTAATTCCATTTTTGAAATTTTTGCTTTGATTGCCCTTGCCCAGACCAATGCCCTAGAGCTTTTTCCCAATGTTTTCTTCAAGTGGTTTCACAGTTTCTGGTCTTATACTTATGACTTAAATCCATTTTAATTTAATTTTTGTATATGGTGAGAGATAGGGGTCTAATTTCACTCTTTCACATATGGTTATTCAGTCTCTACAGCACCTTTTATTGAAGAGACTGTCCATTTCCTAATGAATGTTCTTGGTAACTCTGTATGTTTTTTATTAGTCTCAATTTCATTTATTTTTTGCTCTGATCCTTAAAATTTCTTTCTTTCTCCTAATTTTAGGTTGCATTTGTTCTTGCTTTTCTAGTTCCATGAGTTGTATTATTAGGTTGTGTCTTTGTCTGGCTTGTGTTCGTTTTTATTAGGTATGTTTGTTAAGAGATTCTTTAAATTTACTTTTTTTTTTCTTACTACATCAATGCCTTCTTTGCAGCACTTGAAGATGCCTCAAATCCAGGTTTGCCTTGGTTCTAGTAAACAAGTATAGTGTTGCCTACCTCAAATAGGAAAGGTCCCAAAGCGAAAAGTCCGGTAGTAAGGAAAGGCTGCGTAGGGAGTTCATGCCCAGGAGACCTGTGAAACAAACCTCCTACAATGTGGTGTGGCTGAACAGTTACTCTGATTTCATGTCTCCTTTGGCCAAGTTACAGAGCAGGCTTTCCAGGACTGGGAATGGTAGTCCTGCATCCCTCCCTTGACCCTGGCTGTCTTCAGAGATGTTTCTCCCTTCAGGCACTCCTGACATGTCCTGTAGGTTGAGGTAAGGACAGGTCTCCTGCCTGAGACCACAAGATGGTGGAGAAGTTTGTTGTCACCACAATGTCACTTTTTCCAATGTATAATCTGTGAGTCAGAGTAAATTTCTGCAAGCTTGTTGCTAGACAGACGGGGGGAGGGGCACCATGAATAGGGAAGTCCAATTCTCCCACAGTCTTCTAGAAGAGATTGTACTTCTCTTTGGCCCTGGGTTTCTCATACTTGAATTCTAAGATACTGCCAGTGAGAATTCTAAGATACTGCCAGTGATAATCTCAGGGTTGTGTATTTGTTTTTGGTTTTCTGTGGATGAGCGTGAAGACAGTTAGGGATCAACAGTTTAGTGCCAATTCGATATACATACTTGAAAATATCTTCACAGGCATTCAATGAGATAAATACATTCAGTAGCTTGACCAATACTCTTCTATTAAAACAGGAAAGTACATGTTCAATGCCTGGAATGAATGTATTTTCTAAACAAATATATACTACAAGGAAAGGCAAAACACCCCAAACAAACAAAAACATTTTCTAATGGAGAAAATACAGTATGCTGGAAACATAAACAATAAACACAGAAAATAGGTAAAATATATGATATATAAGCAATGATAAGCACTATGCTAGAGAATGTAGAAAGGGAGACAATGCTAGAGTTGGGACACAGGAAGTTTTTCTGAGATAGTGACATTTGAAGAAAGACCAGTAGGAAGTCCTAGAAGTTCTCTGGGAAGAAAATAATTACAGAAAGTGAGAATATTTTCAAGGCAGAAATATGTTTAGTTAGTTGATTTCAAAATAGCAAGGACAATACTTTGGTTTCTTTTCGGATTGTATAAATCTTTCGCCTTTCACAAAATAGCAAGGGCAACTTACCTAGGGATGACTTAAAAGCATCAGATTAAGTAAGTGAAGTAATAATAAAGTGGTAAAGGGAAGACCTACAAAGACATGTAAAACATTTTATTGATTTCAGAGTTTACTATCATGGCATGGGAAGTTACTGAAAGAATTTTGAACAAATGAGTTACATTGATATGATTTACATTTAAAATGATCTCATTGACTGCTGTGGTGCAGATAGACTGATAAGGGGCATGAACAACTCAGGGACACATTTTAGGAGACTCCTGCAGTAATTCAAGAAGAGATGCTGACAAAAGAACCAGGAAAAATGCTGGGCATTTAGTAAGGAGTTATATTCTGGATATTTTTGAAAATTGCTTTTAGAATTTTCTGGAAAAATAAAATTACCCTTATAATTTTATTCTAACTTAAAAACCTGACAAATCAAACTGTCCATACACATTTTGTAAACCTAGCATACCAACTAAAGCATCCTCTAAATGTTAACTGCTAAGTAAGACTCGGCCATATCAGCATTTAGAAAATAAAGTTTACTTGCAAAGAAATATTGCAAAGGAGACCAAGAGTACTGAATCACTAAATAAAAGTATCCCAAGTATTTAAGAGAAAAATACAAAACAAACAAACAAACAAACAAACAGAAAAACACACAAGAAAAGCAAGGTTATTGATGGAAACCTGTTGTTGATGGAAAACTGCAATTTCCCCACATGATTTTAATATTTTCAGGTTGCCCATAGATTTTCAGAAATCACTGTGCCAAAGTGAAGAAAAAATGTGTTTTGAGAAGGGTCAACAAAGGCTGAAGGTTTCATTTATTTGGGGGATTAAAACTGGGGGGAAAGTGATATAATTCTATTTAGGAGAGAAGATTTCCAATTTTTTAATATTGATGTATCTAAGAAAACAATTTTTTTGTCCCCTGTTCTCTGATGTGATTTCTGTTGTACTGCTCTTAGTGGAGGCAGTACAAGGTGTAAGTTTTCTTCAAGAGAACTTATTTTAGCTGATATTAAGTGGACCCTTGGTCCTAATCTGTACATGGAATTTGTCTCCTCCTCAGGCTGGCCAAACTAGCCCTGATAAAGGTTGCTGAGTGATTTCTGCTTTGAATGAAGGGCTGCTATTCAACCTCTGCACACTGTCCAAAATGAACAATGTGGTATTCACCAAACAAGGAATCTTTTTGGCTATTGCTCAGTCAGAGAGGGGATTTTTCACTAACTTTTCATTTTTATTTTTTAAGTCAGATCTCCTTTATCTGATTTTTTAAAAAATGCTGTATTCTGAGCCTACACTTTTGAAGGTAGTATCTTATAGTCCAGTATGTCTGATTCCAGGTAACAGAATAATATTCTTCTTTCAAGTTTGCTTCAACAGTAGATAAAAGGAAAAATAGTACTATGCTATGACATTCTAAAAAAATAATTAGAAGAAGCAGAAATACTAGCCTTTTAAATAAATATTTAATATTAATGCATTTATATACAGATAATGAGTTTAAGCAAAAACAAAAGAGTAAGTCATAAGTAAATTTTCCCTGGTGGTCGACTCAGATATTATTAATAATAATAACATCAATAAACATCTCGTATGTCTTCCATTAAAGAGTATTGTCAGTTAATCACAGGCTGATGGAGACCTATGGTTGGAGAAGAAATTTTAGGAAATAACAGCTAAAATTTTCCTCTAAACAAAGATGAAGAAGTGATTTTTTTTTCAATAATATAAATGCCCATTTTAATATCTGAGCTGCTGGGAGAGAGGTAAAAATATAAACAAAAATGAGAAGAAATTTTTAGCTGTTTGCAGATACCATGGTTATTAATTTATTATTATTGCCTGGATACCTGGAATTGTTTTTAAAAATCTCAGAAAATCTTAGCACTTTAACATTTCATAATAGATTTAAAGGAAATTCATTTGTCCATCTCCAGCTGACCACCTAAGTGTTATTACTGTGACATATTATATATAAACCTTGGGTCTGAATATTTTTAGCTCTTCATTTAACTTTTCAAATAGTTAATATATACAGTATAAAATTCGGGATCTACAATAGCCTGTATAGTGAAAAGTATATCACCTATGCTTTTCTCACAGAGCCACTTTGTTCTAGTCCCTAGAGGCAAAGACTTCTGCCTATTCCTTTTGTACATATTCAGAAATATTCTATGTAGGTATAAATATATAAATCAAAGAATATTCCAGAGACATTTTATGCAGTTCTAAACATAAAACTCATACAAAATTATACACTTACACTCATATTTGTGCTTGTATAGTTGTTTATAACCAAATATATATAGTTATATTTTTAAATTTGTTTCCTCTCACCCAATTGTAGCATCCTACTAATATATATTCAGTGGTCCCAACCTTTTTTTATTCATTTAATGTGACTTGGAACATATTTGTAAAATTAAAAGCTGGCAGTGAAATTGCTGGGCAAAAATAGTACATGAATTTTAAATCTTGATAGATAATGCCTGTTGCACTGCCTAGAGTTGATACCCATTTAGATTCTCACCTTCAATGTTATCAACCTGTCTCTTGTCCCACATCCTCATTTACATAGGTAGTATCAATTGTATGGTATATTTTTCAAACTTGCTGATTAAATATAAATACAAGGCAGTTTTAGTATTCATTTCTTTCATTATGAGAGGGATTCCGCTTATTTTCACAAGATTCATTTATCCTTTCCTGTAAAAGTTCAATTTATAATCTTTACTTATTTTTCTGTTGAGTTGTCTTTTTCTTATCTCTCCATACTTATATCCTCCAATGGAAACAGGTATGATTGTGTAGATGGTATACTTTTCTATTTGTCTTAGAGCTTTTCCGTGGAACTTCAATTTGAGTTTACCCTGTTTTGCACAAGTCACACTTACATATTTTTCCCTGTGTTTTAAGTAAACATAGACTGTGTCACAGGTTGGATTTTTTGGGAAGCCTTTAATGTGAGATGTTTAATAAAGAGTGTTTTGTGTTTTATGTAAACATAGCCTGTGTCACAGGTTGGATTTTTTAGGAAGCCTTTAGTGTGAGATGTCTAATAAAGAGTGCCCTGGGCATTGAAATCTATGGAAGCAAGTGAGAAGAAATAGCACTGGGCAGAAGTCAAGCTGTGATGCAGGTCTCACAGTTCTGCTGACTGCACAGGGAGTTCTGGAACTAATATGCCCCTGAGATGCCAGATCTGTCCACAGATTAAACATTGATTAAACATTGAATTCAGTCCTCTGCAAAGGGCAATGATTCTGAGACACTCTGGCAACAAAGGCAAAAAGTCCGTCACTGAAGGGAGAGTGGATGGACACACATCACAGTGTCCACAACAGATGAGGACAGAACTTCTGATGAAAAACTGAAAATGTGATTGTCTCTGCCATTAAATTACTTTTAAAGTGCTTATATTTGGCTTAACATTTGAATCACACGGACAATGTATTCAGCTTTTTCACTGGATTTATTTGGTTCTTGAAGGAATTCTTCAGTAATTTTTCTAAATGTAATAGCGATATTGCTAAGAAGCTGAAATTCTGCATATTTACCATAAGAATAAGACATTTTAATGTTTAGTTTGAGCATAATGAAAGTACAAATTGCATTAAGGATTATGCCATTTAGGATATTTTGATCAGCATTTATAAGTTATTTCAAATCTGTGAAGAGAGTATTTTCTCAATTAAAAATATCTTAATGGCTCAAATATTAAAATTAATTCATAACTTTGAATAAGACTGCACACATTTTTTAAAGGCCAAATTAGAAATGGTTCAGAAAAAGAAAATGATTTAGAAATAGATTTGACTAAGAAATTGATTAAAATATATGATTATATGCCCAAAATATTTTGTTTACATGATTTTATTTTATTTATTTATTTTTATATTAGAAAATAAAATTTATATAAAACTCAGAAAGAGAGAGAGCGAAAGAGGAGATTCAACTCCCCAAGGTACAGGAGGGGGCCAAAGTTTCTACATTATTTTTAATTATAAAGCAGTCAAATACTTTTTATCTTTAATGTTTACAGTAGTATGTAATTTTGCTTTTTTAATAATTTTAGTTTAATACATATTGGAATGGGATTGAAAAATCACATCAAAATTGCCTGAAATTGGATGAGGGTATAAATTAACTGAATTTCTAGCATTAGCACCATTGGTAGTCAGTGAAAGGGGTAAATGGCTAGAATACAGAACTACAAAACAATAAATTTTGAAAGAGATGTGATTTGTTAGAAAGTGAAAACATGAAATTTGGCTTCAAAAGTATTTCTACACACCTCATTTCTGTGCTGTAATTTTTCTTTCTTGGGTTAACTAAAGTAAGCCTATTATTCTCACAAAACAATATTTCATACAGTGCAAATAAAAGTGCTATGGAATTTCACAGCTAAGAGAGTACAAGAATTGTAAAATTGATGAATTGGATTCTGTAAATAGATCTTAGAAATAGCTTTGGTGAACAATGTATTACATTTTATTGCGACAGGCAATTTAAACATTTTTGGCATAAGTCATACTTTCATAGCTCAGGAATTGCTTGGCAGGTGTCCAAATCCCATTGTGGTGAGCATTGCAAATTACAGAAGTGATAGAATTTTCCAACCAATCCTGCTGAATGATTGTATAGTAATCAGAAGCTAACTCTATATTTTTTTCTAAAAGATATTTGTCAAGGATGCAAATAGGCATACAACAAAAATACTACCCCAAATAAACCTGAGATAAGCATACTATTAACAAATAAAACAGACTTTAAGGCAAAAAAGACTTTATCAAAGTTGATGAAAGTCATAAATCACAAAAAGAAATAACAGTTTACAACTTCAATGACCTAAATACATGAACAAAATATATATAAATAAATTTTAATAAGCAAAATAAGATATTGACAAACCCACAATAATAGGATATTTTAACACACACCCTTTCCAGTAAGTGATTGAAAACTGGGGCAAAAAATTATTAAGGATTGGAAAAACAAACAATAACAAATTTAAGGACATTTAAATATGGTATGCACAGCCATACACACACAAAAAAATGATATACATGCTTTTTAAGTATACCTGGAACATTCTACAGAAACGATCATTAATTTGGTCTATGAAGTAAGTGTCAAGAAATTGCTGATTTAAAAAATCATAGTCTTTGCTATTTGACCCTAGCACAATTTAGCTGTCAGTTAATTGGACAAAGCTAACTAGAAAAAAACCCATGAAAGCAATACTAAGAGGGGAATTCATATCTCTATGAACACACATGAAGAAAATGGAAAGATCACATGTTAACAGTCTAACAAATCACCTGAGGAAGCTGGAAAAGCAAGACCACCAAAACCTTAACTTCAGCAAAATAATCCAGATCACCAAAATAAAAGCCCAAATCTGCAACATAGAAGACAAAAAGATAATTTAAAAAATGAATGAAACAAAAAGCTGTTTCTTTGAAAGGATAAATAAAATTGATGGACCACTGGCTAGACTGACCAAGAAAAAGAACGAAAAGCCCAAATAAACACAATCAGAAATGCAAAAGATCAAGTCACAACTGACCAAGAAATACAAAAGATTATCAGAGATTACTATGTACTTGTATGGAAACAAACTTGAAAACCTTTCTGATATCATACAACCGCTCTGGGTTGAAACAAGAGTCAAGACCCTAGATAAACCAATAACAACTTAGGAAATTGACCAAGTCATAAGAAAACAAGATACAAAAAAAAAAAAAAAGCCCCAGACTAGATGACTTTCCAGCAAAATTCTACAAATCATACAAGGAGAAGCTAACACCAATCCTACTGAAAATATTCCAGGCAATCAAGAAAGATGGAAAATCCCCAAATCATTTTATGACGTTAACATCACATTGATACCTAAACTGAGTAAAGATCCAAAAAAGAGAACTACCGACCAATATCACTGATGAATCAGATGCTAAAATTCTCAACAAGAGTCTAGCAAACCGAATCCAACCACACATCTTAAAAATCATTCACCATGACCAAGTAGGTTTCATCCCCAGGATGCAGGGCTGGTTCAACATCTGCAAGACCATAAACGTAATTAAATATACCAACAAATGTAAAAACAAAAAGCACATGATTATATCATTAGATGTGGAAAAAGCTTTTGATAAAATCCAGCACCCCTTCTTGATAAAAACCCTCGAACATCTAGGCATAAATGAAACATACCTCAAAATAGTAAGAGCTGTCTATGAGAAGCCCAGTCAACATACTGCTAAACAGAAGGAAATTGGAACCATTTCCCCTGGAAACTGAAACAAGACAAGGATGCCCACTCTTACTCCTTCTGTTCAACAGACTAATGGAAGTCCTAGTTAGATCAATCAAACAAGAGAAGGAAACCAGGGGTATCCAATTAGGAAAAGAGGAAGTTAAGCTATCCCTCTTTGCAGACAACTAGATTCTATACTTCGATAACCCAAAGGAATCTGTCGAAAAAACCCATATGTTTAAAAATTAACAAAGCATTTAAAATAGTCCATGGTTTGAAAAATATGTAAAAATAAGAATTAGTAAATATTTGAAAGAGGAACACCAGTTATCAAAATTTATAGAATGCAGTTAAAGAAAATTTTATGTTAATTTAATACAAATTTTAGAAACAAAAAATAATTAATATTAGCAAACTAAAAATCTCTCCCAATAAGCCAGCTAGTTAAAAACAGCAAAATAAACCCAAATAAAACAAGATGAATAAAAAAACAGAGATAATAATAAGAATTAATGAATTAGGAAGCAAATAAAAAATAGAGATGATCAACCTCTTCAAAGTTTTTAACAAACCTTTGGAAACACTTATCAAGAAGAAAAGGCACCAATGCATCAGGGGAAAAACAAGCATCATTATAGATGATGCAGTCAATAAAATCATGAAAATAGGTTATTATAATGATGACTTCAAGAATTTAGATGAAATGGAAATTTTTCCTAGAAAAATGTAATTACCGAAACAGATGTAGGAATATAAAGATATTATAAAGAATTATTCAATAACTATAGAAATTAAATCAATCAATAAAAGTCTTATGGCAAATAAATTCATATATAGTTTCTTTGGTAAATTCTATCAAAAAGTCCAGTTATTCAAATGTTAAACACTCTTTCAAAGAATAAAGAATGAGGCATTTTTCCAAAGTAATTTATAAGACCAGCATAATATTCACACCAAAACCTGTATAGGATTTTCTGTGAAAAAGGATTTATAACCCAATTGTGCTCATAAACAGAGAGAAAAAAAATCCTTAAAATATGAGTATAGTTGAACTTTATCCAAAAACATTTAAAAAGAATTAATCACAACCAAGCTGAATTTGTCTCATACCTGCATGGTTCATTTAGGGATAAAAATGTTACTCAGTATAATTCACCACATCAACAAATTAAATGAGAAAAATGACAGGTATAGAAAATAACTTTGGATAAAATCATCAGTCATTCATTTTTTTAAAGCTAAAAATTATTACCACCATAGGAAGTGAATAAAAATACTTAATGATTAAACATTACCACAAAAATCCTACAGCTATATATGACACAAAAGAATGAAAGTCATTGAAAGCCATTTCTTCCTAGTACCACTTTTATTAAACATTGTAAAGGATGTCCCGGTGAACAAGAGAGACAGAGCAAAATAAATGAAGAAGGAGAGGAGAAGGGAGATAGAGAAAGAGAGGGAATTTTGGAAAAACAACCAAATTTGTGATTATTCATAGATAAAGTGATTGTATATTTTAAAATCAAATGATTCAACAGATCAATCTTAAGATTTAATAAGAGTAGTTTACAAAATTCTGGATTGACAGTCAACATACAATAATCAAATGTAAAAGTATACATCACCAATAAATATTTACCAAAAGAAGTGTCATTTATATACCATCAACTACATAACAAGAATATCAATTACATAGAAATAAGTCTAAAAAAATGCATAACTTGTATAGGAAAAATTTAAAAAAAAATTAAAGAGGACTCAAACGGAGTTATATGCTATGTTCATTAATTTGAAGACTCAATATTGTGGAGATGCCAACTCTTTCAAATTCATACGTACAATCAATTCACTTAGAATCCCATTATTTATGTTTAAGTTGACAAGCTGATGCTAACATTTCTTAGGAAATGTAAACTGCCAGTAATAGCCAAGTTAGTCTTTTTTTTTTTTTTTTTTTTAATCAGGATTTATTGAGAGGACAGAAAAGCTACCACAGTGGGAGGGGACCTGAGGGGTTCACCCCCAAGTTACTCTTAAAGTGGAAAAATCTACTCTTAAATAAGGGACTTTAGCAAATATTAAGACTTATTATAAGACTATCACATGCAGAACAGCATGGGATACCAATGAAGCAAAATAGGCATCACAGAAACAAACATGCACTTTTATTGAACCAGAACTTTTGGAAGACATGAGAAAAAATTGGAGGTTTTAATTTGTGAAGTTAATGTGCCTAAGGGAAGACTTTTCACCTGACTTTGTCCAAATTCCAATATTAGTATTTTGAACCCTTTACTCATTCAACTTTTATGGTTTTATACTCAAATTTTTAAATTCCATGAAGAGGTATCATGATGTTTTTATTGTAATTGCAACGTATTTTGGTATAATTGAGAAGAATTTTCCACACTGATGCTCTACATTAGTAGACAGTATTTAACTTTTCATTTATTCAAGACTTATTTGGTGTTTTTAAAATAAATATTTAGAATTTTTCTTACATAATTTGCACACCATTTAAATTAATACTCTGATATTTCTAGATGTTGCTGCTTTGTGAATTATATTAAAAACATTTTATTAAATATTACTGATGAAAAGGAATGCTCTGTTGGACATCTAAAAGTCTGAGTTTCTTGCATTTTCTATGTATATAGTCTTTCTTGGGATAATGATAATTTTCTTTCAAATGCTTATAAATTTTTTTGTGAATTTTTAAAGTATAAACTCAAATTGTAGGATGAAGCTTTTAATTTTCACTTTTCATTTATGTTTAAAATTTATTTTAGATTTGTGGAGTGCATCTGAGGATTTGCTACATAAGCAAATTACCTGCAGGTGGGATCTGGGCTTCTTGCAAGCTCTCTTTTTCCTGGGTAATTGACCTAGTATCCAATGTGTGGTTGTGTGCCCCTTATTCTTACTGTCTTCCTCCCTCCGTCCTTTAGCAGTGACCAGTGTCTGTTGTTCCCATCTTTGGGCTTATATGTCCAGTGATTAGGGTCTGCTTATGAATGAGAACATATATATTCAGTTTTTTGTTTCTGAAATAGTTTACTTAGAATGATCTCCAGCAGCATCCATGTTGCTGCAAAGTGCATAATTTTATTCTTCTTTATGGCTGTGTAGTATTGCATCATGTATATGTACTACATTTTTAAAATGTAGTCCACTTTTGATGGGCATCTTGGTTGGTTCCATATTTTTGCTATTGTGAATAGTGTTTCAGTGAACATGCATGTGCCGGTGTATTTTTGGTAGAGTGATTTATGTTCCTCAGGGTGTATTCCCAGAAGTGGGATTGCTGGACTGTATGGTAGCTCAATTTTTAGTTATTTGAGAAAATGCCACACTGCTTTCCACAAAGATTTAATTAGATTATATTCCCACCAACAGTGTAAAAATGTTCCTTTTTCTCCATAGTCTCACAAGAACCTGTTGCTTTTTGACTTTTTAATGATAGTCATTTTTATCAGTGTTAGGCAGTATCTCATTGTAGTTTTGATTTGCATTTCTCTGAAGATTAATGAAGCTGAGCATTTTTCAATGTTTGTTGAAATGCTTGGATGTCTTCCTTTGAGAAGTTTCTGTTAATGTCTTTTGTCCCCATTTTAATGGGATTGTTTGTTTGTTTTCCTGTCAATTTATTTGAGTTATTTGTAAACTCTGTATAAGTCTTTGTCATATTCATAGCTTGCAAATATTTTTTTCCCATTCTGCAAGTTGTCTCTTTATTCTCTTGATAGTTTCTCTTGTGCAAAAACATTTTAGCTTAGTAAAGTCCCACTTGTCAATTTTAGATTTTGCTGCATTTGCTTTGGAGGACTTGACCATGAATTCATAGCCTACTCCAATGTCTAGGAAGGTGTTCCCTAAGTTTTCTTCTGAGATTCTTATTATGTGAGGTTTCACATTTAAGTTCTTTGGTTCATTCTGATTTAATTTTTGTATATGTTAATAGGTAGAGGCCCAGTTTCATCCTTATGCATGTGATTATTTAGGTTACCCAGCACAATTTGCTAAATATAGTTTCCTTTCTCCAGTATTTGTTTTTGGTGTCTTTGTAAAAGATGAGTTGGTTAAAGGTCTGTGATATTATTTCCATTTTCTCTTTCCTGTTCCATTGGTCTATGTGCCTACTCCTGTACCAGTAACGTGCTGTCTTGGTTATTGTAGATTTGTAATGAAGTTTGAGTTCTGGAAGTGTGATACCTCCAGCTTTGTTCTTTTTGTTGAGGATTGCTTTAGCTATTCAGGATCTTTTGTCCTTCCACATGAATTTCTGTATTGCCTTTTCTAGTATGTGAAAAATAGTGTTGGCAATTTGACAGGAATTGCATTAAATGTGTATATTGTCTTAAGTAGAATGATATCTTGAGGATACTGATTCTTCCAATCCATGAGCATGAAATGTTTTTACATTTGTTTGTGTCATTTTTAAATTTCTTTGAGCAGTGTTTTGTAGTTCTCATTGTAAAGGTCTTTTGCTTCTTTGGTTAGGTGAGCGCCTAGGTATTCTTGTGTGTGTGGCTATTGTGAATGAGACTATGTGTATATTATTTGATTCCCAGTATACATGTTGTTGCCATACAGAATTGCAAGTGTTTTTTGTGTTGTGCATTTATTTTGTATCCTGAGACTTTACCAAAGCTATTTATCAGTGCAAAGAGGTTTTTGACAGACTCTCTAGGATTTTCTTAGAGTAGATTCATATCGTCTGCAAAGAGAGATAATTCAGTTTTCTTTTTTCCTATTTGGATACCCTTAATTTCTTTCTCTTGCTTGATTGTCCTGGGTAGGACTTCCAGTACTATGTTGAATGGGAGAAGTGAGACAGGGCATCCTTGCTTTGTTTTAGTCCTTAGAGTGAATGCTTCCAGTTACAGCCCAGTAAGTATAATGGTGGGAAAAAAAGTATGATGGTGGCTGTAGTTTTTTTCATAAATGACTTTTATTTTGCTCGAAATTCCTTCCAGACCTAGATGTTCAAGGGTTTTTATCAAGAATGTATGTTGGATTTTACTGAATGTTTTTTTCTGCATTTAATGAGATAATCATGTGGTTCTTGGTTTTACACTTGTTTATGTGATAGATTACATTTATTGATTTATGTATGTTGAAACAACCTTACACCCCGGGAATGAAACCCACCTGGTTGTGATGAATGATCCTTGAAATATATTGTTGGATGTGATTGCTAGAATCTTTTTAAGAATTTTTGCATCTATGTTCATTAAGGAAATTGACCTGTAGTTTTCTTTCCTTTTTGGGTTTTTGCCATTTTGGGGTATCAGGATGATATTGGCTTCATAGAATGAGCTAGCAAGAATTATTTCCTTCTTTATTGCTTGGAATATTTTCAATAGGAGTGATATCAGCTCTAACTTGTATGTCTTGTAGAATTCAGCTGAGAAACCATCTGGTCCAGGGATTTTTTTAGTGCGGAGGGGGTTCACATTACTGAGTCAATTTCTTGGATTGTTATTGGTCTGTTAGGGTTTCAATTTCCTCTTGCTTCAATCTTGGGAGGTTATGCGATGTCAAGAATTCCTTTATTTTCTCTAGGTTTTATAGTTTATTTGCATAAATGTTTGTAAAAAATCTTCTGATAATCTTTTGAATATCTTTAGGGTCAGTTGTAACATCTCCTTTTTCATTTCTCTCTCTCTCTCTCTCGTCTCATCAATCTGGCCAGGGATCTGTCAATCTCATTAATCCTTTTAAAGAACTAGACTTTGACTCATTAATCCTTTCTATAATTTTATGTATGTGTGTGTGTCTCTCTATTTCATTCAACTGTGACTGCATTTTAATAATTTCAATTTCTTTTCTACTAATTCTAGGATTGGATTGCTCTTGAGTGCCTGCAATGTTATAAACTTCCCTCTAAGTACAACTTTCATGGAATCCCAGAAGTTTTAGTGTGTTGTGTCTTTGTCCATTTGTTTTCATTTGTTTCTAGGAATATTTTTCATTCTGACTTGATTTATTTGTTAACCTGACAGTAATTCAGAAGCATGTTGCTTAATTTCTATGTATGTGTGTGTTTTGAGGGTTTACTGTTGGTGATGCTATTTATTTTTATTCCACTATGGTCTGAGATGATGCTTGGTATGATTTTGATCTTTTGAAATTTATTCATGCTTGATTTGTGCCTGAGTATGTAGTCAATCTTGGAGTATGTTCCCTGTGCTAAGGAGAAGAATGTATATTTTGTGGCTGTTGGGTGAAGTGTTCTGTAGACATCTATTAAGTTCAATTGTTTGGGTGTTGAGTTAAAGTCCCAGATGCCCTTGTTATTTTTTTTTTACCTTGCTGATCTGTCTAAGACTGTTAGCAGGTTATTAAAACCTCTGACAATAATTGCATGCCTGTCTATGACCTCTCTTAGTTTAATTAGCAACTTTTTAAATAAATCTGGGTGCTCCTCTGTTGGGTGCATATATATCTAGAACGGATATTTCTTGCTGGTGAATTCAGCCTTTTATCATTATACAATGTCCTTCAGTATCTTTTTTAACTTTTATTGTTTTAAAGTCTGCATTGTCTGATATAAGAATAGCTACTCCCATTCTTTTTTGCTTTTCATTTTCTTGGAAGATCATTCTCCAGTCTTTTACCTCGAACCTGTGGCTTCCATCTGCAGTGAGATGGACTCCCTGAAAGCAGCAGAAGTATGGATCATGTTTCTTTATCTAGTATGTCATCCTATGTCTCTTGAGTGGTGTATTCAGTCCATTCATGTATAATTATTGGTATTTGAGACTTTATTTCTGTCATATTGCTATTAAGAGGCTTCTTTGTTGTTTAGGTTTTGTGATTGATCTGTATGGTCTGATACCACTATGCTTGCCTGTGCTTTTGCAATGGGTGCAATCATTCTTTCATTTGTGTGCTTAAAACCTTTTAAAGCATTTCCTGAAGTGCTGTCTAGAGGTGGTATATTCTTTTAAGGATTAGATGTCTTGGAAGGATTTTAATTCTTCTTCATTACTGAAGCTTAACTTGTCAGAGAAAGAAATTCTTGACTGGCATTGCTTTTCTTTAACACCATTAAAGATAGAACCCCAGTCCCTTCTGGCTTGTAGGGTTTTTGCAAAGAAGTCTGCTGCAATTTTGATGCATCTTCCTCAATAGATGGTCTGTCTAGCTGCCTTTAGGATTTTTTACTTTCATGCTGGAATATTATGTGACTTGTGGATGAACTTCTCATGTGAAACTGTTCAGGAGTTATCTGGGTCTCTTACATCTGCAAGGCTGCCTCTCTAACAAGATACATCTTTTGAAATAGGGAAACTTTTCTTGGATGACCTTTTGGAAGAATTGTTCCAGGGTGCTCTCTGTTTTCCATTCTCTCTCAGGCTGTTAATCAGCTGTATATTTGGTCTCTTTATATAATCCCCAAACTCTCATAGACTTTACTCATTCTTCTTGAGCCTTTTCTCCATGTTTTTATCACATTAGGTTAATTCACTTGTCTGATCCCCAAGCTCTGATATTGTTTTCTCTGCCTTGTTTATTCTGCTGCTCAAGCTTGTCACTGTGATTTGAAATTCCAGAAAACAATTATTTATTTCCAGGAATTCAGATTGGACCTTTATTTTATTGGTCGGCTCAGCTTTTTTTCCCCTTAAACTGTTTTCATTGCCTGAGTTTCCATCTTCTCATTGCTTGTCTTGACTGTGTTTGCCATCCATAATCTTAATTCTATATCTGTCATCAGGGAAAGGTAATTCTGGAAGAATTCCATTGCTTGGAATCTGGGAGTCCTTTTGTGGAAGTCAGATTATTAAGCCTTAGGGGATTGTTAGTGTTTTTTCACCTGTACTTCCTCGTGAGGGCAGTCACTTGTATTTTTGTTGTTGTTGTTGTTTTGTTTTGTTGATTTTTAGTTAGATAAGTTTGCTACTGTTGGAGATGTCTTTGAAAGATTTTTTTTTTAATCTTATGGTGTGCTCCCTTGCTTTGGTGTACTCTCCCTTTCCCTGGGGGTGGTATTCCATAAGGGCCCAACCACCATGAATCCTGCTTCTCTTCTGGGTTAGTTGCTGCCACCATTTGGCAGTCCCTGAAGTTCCTGCAGGGTACTAAGTGATATGAAGGCACAGGGGCAGAATCCTAAAAAGAGTTGGTCACTTAAGTCTCTGGATGACCCTCTTGAGAAGATCTCTAATGCCTCAGTCTGTGAATTAGTCTGTTAGATGTATAATAGTATGAACTTTGTTCTTATTTTCTTCTCAAGGGCTATATTATTGTCTCAAATATTATAATGGGCTGTGCCAGTTGACTTCCAGTCAGGAGGTAGCACTTGCAGCTATGATGGTGGCTGTGGACTTTTTTTACTTAGCCTTTGTTTCTCCAGGGAAGTATGCAGTTGACTTAGGCAATGGATAGGGTTATGGGAACTCCTAAAGTTCCTTGGTTCCTGGGTTTTTGAAGGAGTGGGAAAGCTGGTCAGAGAGAGCTAGGTCAGACTGACCTCTCACCGGCTACTCCAGTCATTTCTGTTGTACTAGAGAGTTCACACAGGGATGGAGGGATTGCCAGGATGACAGGCTCTTCCTCTCCCTGCTTCCCCCAGCTCTCTTTTCCTTGTCTGAAGCTTTCCATGCTCTGAACTCAAAGTTTGTTTCTGTGGCAATATTTTCTTTCTGTTGGCTGGAACCAGTTAGTTTGCATTCCAGTTTCTCAGCTGTGTGCACCCAGTGGGAATCAGGAGGTGAGATAGGACCCCGGCTCTTGTGGCAGTACTGCAGGAATGGAAGAGCCATTTGTTGTACAAAAATGTTCATGTGGGGAAAAAGGGACTACCAGGACAAGAGAGCTCCACCTGGTTTCCCTTCCCTTGCTAGACCTTGGCTGCATTCAGAACTTAAAGTTTTTTCAGCAGAGAATTTCCCCCTGCACCTTGCCCAAACTGGAATTGCCTGAAGTGGCAGAACCTGCCCTTGGGGTAAGTGAAGATGACTTGACTGGAGTTCTTTCCCAGCCTCGGAGCTTGCCACTGAGCACTGTCTATAGGGAACAACTTCTCAGGGATGGTTTGGCCATAGGCATTTAGAGTTCAGATAGGTTCCCAGCTCTACATGGGTTTTGGCAGCACACAGCTGTGCCATATCTAGGCTGTTTCCCATGTGAGTCTAGAGTCCTGTGAGGCTTAGGAGGCCCTCCCTGGCCCTGGCAGTAGTGACTACTGAGTCCCTTATTTCCACATTTAGAGTTCCATTTATTTTATATCTCATTTATTTTTAATAACCTACTTAAACAAGAACATGGAGTGAGATTATGAATACAGGTACTGATATCAGTATCATTTTGTCTCATCCCTGATTTTAAATTCCTGATTCTGTCCTTAACACTAAATGAGTGCTTAAAAAAGTCTCTTCACCTGCAAGATTTACCAGACATTTATGAATAAATAATCCCAATCTTACTAAATTCTTTCAGAACGTTGAAAGGTAGTGAAATGCCTTACATTTCTATATAAATTTAGCGCATTTTTGAAGAAAAACTCTGACAAGGATGGGGCGAAACATGAGAAATTAAGAGCTAATAACGTTTACTACTATGGATACAATAATCCTAAACAAAATATACTGAATAAAGATCCAGAAGTAAATGAAAGGGTTGATACATCTGAACAAGTTTATTTTCATTAGACAATAAATTATTGAAAATAATAATTATTACAGTTATTGCACACTACATCATTAACAAATTTTATGATGATCCAGTTAATTAAAAATGCATTTGGTTAAATTCACACCTGTCACTGGTGGATACATGTGGTAAGCAGAAAAAAGTGACATCAGTAACCCAGTATATGTATCTATCAAAAATTAAATCTATTATTGGGTTATACAGGGTTGAAAACAATTCCTTTGAATTAGGAAGCAGAAAAGAATTGCCTTGTTCTTGAGGCTTTACTGAATACAGTAGGATGGAAGAAAGGAATGTAAAGTATAAGGTATAGAAAACCCTAATTTCTTGAGCTCTCCCCCAGAATAACTAACACAAACACAAATCCTGTTATTAGCAATTTCAATATATTCTTACTTCAGTATCTCACCATTTCCCATGTTGCACATTCTCATTTGTTGCAAATAAATAATAAGCCCACCTTGCTAAACTGCCATGTATATGTTATACACTAAATTGGAAAAAGGATACCAAGAGGATAAGTAGAAAAAAAGCTGACACTGTCCCCCAAAAAAAAAGAGAAAAAAAGAGAAGGGTACTATAGCTAATAGCAATAATAGACAATTTTCTATATATTTTGATAAATCTCTCTCTATATATATATTTATATATATATATATTTATATATCTATATATATATATTTATATATATATCTATTTATATATCTATATATATATATATTTATATATTTTGATATGTACATATATAAATCTTTTTTCCCAGAGTATTTCATTAGACCTTTATCTGATTTTTCTAGGTGAAAGTCTAAATCACCAGACATATGATAATAAATCCACTGAGATGTATTTCTTTAAATGCACTGAACAGTATCATAAGAAACTCCTGTCAAATGCCTTAGAAATATATGAATGTATTTTATATGGTATTTCCCAGATATATAAGCAGATATTTTTTGCTAATTTCCCAGAATTATAATTTTCCTTTCTATGCCATTTTAAATGATTACTTTTATGATATATTAAAGCATACACAAAACTAATGTCCAATGGAAGAGCAACTCTGCCAAATAAAATTATTTATGAAGAGAGTCATATAGCCATTTAAATTCCTTCCTATAGTAGCATACTTTTCAATGACTAGAGCCTATTTATCTTTTCACCTTATTATCAAACTTAGCAGACAATTAAAAATTTTTTAAATGGAAACAAGTTTTAAGCTAATAACAGTGGACATATATAGAAAGAAAAGTTTTAGTAAGAATTTGTTGGATAGTGGAGCCATATTCAGGCATAAACCTCAAAAGTAAAGATAATTTATTTAAATCATATTCAGTCATAATTATGAAAGGATCCCAAAGTAATAACTTTACACAACACACTTTGTGTTTCTGTGCTGAATTTGATAATAATGCTCTGTGTTACACAAAAAATTTGATTATTTTTTAACAGTTTTGTTGAAGTATAGTTTATTCATATAAAATTCACCTATTTTAAAGGTTCAGTTCAATGACTTTTAGTAAATATACAAATTGGTGCAACAATCATCTAATTCAATTTTAGGACATTTACATTGCCCTCAGAAGATTCTTTTTGTCCATTTGCAATCACTAATTGTTCCTGCCCCCAGCAGCAGTCAACCACTAAACTTCTTTCTGTCTTCATAGATTTGACTTTTTCTGAAATTTTCATGTAGGTCAAATCCTAAAAGATGTGGGTTTTTTTGTGTTTGGCTACTTGTACTTAGTATAATGATTTTGAGAGTTAATTATGGTGTGGTATAATGGATCAGTAGTTTCCTTCTTTTTATTGATTAGTAATATTTCATCATATGGATTGTCTATTCATTCATCTGTTGACGGACATTTTATTTTATTTTTTTCAATTATTGACAATTATGAATAATATTTCAATAAACATTTGCATCCAATTCTTTTTGTGGTCCTGTGTTTTCATTTCTCTTGAGAAGAATCCTAAATTTGCTGCTTTTTCTGTAAATTTATGTTTAACATTTTGAAAATTACCAAACAGCTTTTCAAACTGGTTCTACCATTTGACATTACCACCATAAGGTGTAAGTGTTCCAATTTGTTCACATTCTCACCACCTTTATCACTATCTGATTGTTGCCATTGTAGGAGATACAAAGTGGTACCTTGTTTAATGTGTGCTTTTCTAATAACTAATGATGTTGAGCATCTTTTCATGTGTTTAGTGACAATAATATTTTTGTATGAAATATCAATTTTTCTTATTTTTATTGGGCTACATTTTTCTTCATATATTTAAGACACAATTTTTTCCATATCTGAATTGCAAATATTTTCCCTTGTATATGACTTGTTTTTTATTTTCTCAATGGTGTTTTTGGAAACAACAGTTTTTATTTTTATAAGTAACAATTTTGTATAATTCTTTTAAGTAATAAGTCACAAAAATGGGATGCAATTTTTGTGTGATTAGATAGTTTATCATCCTGATGTATCTTTGTTTTTGCAAAAATGTCCAATTTATTATTGATTTCTTCTATGAATCATGTTTTTAGTGTTAAATCTTGGAACTCTTGTATTCAAACCTTTTCTTTTATATTTTCTTACAGAAGCTTTATAATTTTAGTTCTTACACTGAGAGCTATCCAGTTAAGGTAATTCTTGTATTTGGCATAAGATAAGGACAAAGATCTGCATGGGAGTATTTAATTGTTTTAATACCATTTGTTAAGAAGTTCATGTTTTCCCCATTGAATTCCCTTGGCATCTTTGTGAAACATCAATGTACCACAAATGTAGGTGTTCATTTTGGATCACCAAATCTATCCTATTGATCTACATGTCTTTTCTTTTACCATGTCCAGACTATCTGCATTATGGTAGCTCTAAAGGTAGCAAGTCTTCAAAGTGGGCAAATAATATTACAGATAGCATTCAGGAAGTATAATTACATGAACATATACAATCTTACTAACATTTGAAGATGTGCAAATTATAATAATGCTAAAACGCAAATAAAAAATTTTAAATTATAGCAATGAATTAATAAATATTAAATATAGAAATGTTAAATTTCATGTTTGAGTCTATACCCTGATGGAAAAAGAATTAAGCATTTTTTTTTTAGCAATGAATACAATATAGTGTTCTGTGTGAGAGAAAGACTCACTCAGGTAAACAACAAAATGTAGATAAACCAATTGGTACATATAAATAAAATGAAATGAATGCATACTCTGTCAGAAACGGAAATACAGTATAAGAAATTATGTTAATTTACATATGCAGAACTGAAAATAAAACAGACTGTTATTAGAGCACTTTGCTATATTGCTTCAGGTAAATGACAAAGATCAGATGTAAATTTGGTGTGATTAAATAGTTTATTAACCTGATGTCTTCTTTGTTTTTACAAATGTATCTAACTTTTACTAAATGCATTTTTCCTGTGAACTTGTCTAAGTTCATAATTCTTGCCTACAAATATATATTTTTAAATAATTACATAATTTCGCAAAAAATCTTATATTCTGGTGTATGTTTGCATGTGTGTGTGTGTGTGTGTGTGTACACACATGCATGCACATGTATGGCAAAGAACAGCAATGTGTGACTAAAAACAACAATTGGAATACCTCCTAATCTTATTTGGTGATAAATACACAGACCTCAGAACAAATTTTGAGTCAGACGTATAGAGTACTGGTGACAATTCAGATTTATTGACTCAAGAAGACAAATCAATAGCCACAGCATTCTGGAGAATTTTTCTTCAACAGTATCCCTTACATTTTTGCTGGTTTCATTTTTTTAATAATTTTTTTTTTTACTTTATTTTACCCCACTTTTTACATTTTAATATTTTCACCTGTATCTCACCAGGACACCTAAATTTCTCCCTCTCCTATCCTTCCTATTGTCTCGAGACTATAATTGTTTGGAGTCTAGTCATTTTTAAAGGGTAAGATGTAGCCACACATTAGAGTCTCTGTGGTACAGAACAACTTTCTGGCAAGAAACTAAAGGGATAAATGACAAATAAATGAAATGAATAGCATATCCTAGGTGTCCTCAGAGGCAGAGATAACACTGCTAGCATGTTTTCCTACTGTGAAAAGAAAGGCCAAGGGTCAAGTAGGGACCTAGAACAAGAGATTCCAGATAAAGATATCTTCAGCAATACAATTCACTCTTTAGTATCCCAACACATCACACGTTCTGATGTTGTGCAAAAATCTGATTTCAGGAATTTTCAGATATAAGGAGTTTTCAAAGATAAGCATTGGAACATAAAATCTGATGGTGTTTTACTGACTGAAGTGAATATCTGTATTGCTCTTACAATGTATTACTGCTGTGAGAGAGGGAGCAGACATATTTATTTGCTACATATGAGATGACCATTTAAAATGTCTTGTACAAACACATGAGTTATTTGTGATTTGATTCTGGCAAGTGTGATGTGTTTTCTTTTTACTATATCTTTCTTTTTGCTTTTGGCATCATCCTAATGCCTGATATTTTGGTATAGTCTTCTGCATTGTTCTAGCAGTTGAATGTAACCTGTAACCCTTGTCCATTTGGATGATAGAGATGAAATGATGCTGTGTCTATTGAGCTATTAATAATAGCTAGTGTGCAGATGAATCTTTCTGCAGTATACCATGCTGCATTCAATTTATGATACCACTGCCTTAGTAAAGTTGTAGTTGTAGGAAGAATATTCATCACTTTTATTTAGCAAAATAAAAAAATATTGCCTCACCTAAATGTGTCAATTTAACAAAAAGAGCATAATGAGTCTTCCAAATGTGGGGTTTCACAAAATAGTTGCAAGTAATTTGATTTTCAAATCAATGCTTCTTTTCCAAATAAGTCATGATTGCCTTCTACAAGTATTAATAAACTAAATTATAACCAATGTGTTGTAAGTATTTTTACATTTTCTGTATATTATATTGTTGTGACATTGACTGGGAAGAGACTGCTCCTCCTTGGCCCACCTGATTCTTGCAGATAGCGAAGTGCTCAGCTAGAAGTATGTCTTTGATAAGAAAACTAACCAATCATGAGCCTTACCTTCTCTGAATGGCTCATAAACCAAGAAGGGAATATGCCTCTGCCTTAATCATTCCAAAATGTCAGGTGTCAGGCAACTAGGATCTACCCCTGTAATCCAACGTCCTTCACAATTATTCAAACTAGCTAATCATCAATGGCTCTCCCTGACCTGCCTTGCCTTTCCTGAGGAAATCTCAGTAACAGTAGTGACCTAAATCTCCCCTTCTTGCTTTCAGCCTTCTAACCACTCTGGTGTCCTTCCCATAAGAGTTTATGAGGCATGTTGTGCCTCTGGGATCTGCGAATATTGACACATTTTGTTTTTCTGAGTCTCTCCTGTGTCTCCTCTTGTGGCCACACCCAAATGAATCCACTCATAAAATACTAAATAACAAGCAACTTTAATGTTGCCAAGGAGACTGATGAGCTTTTAAGACACAATTCTGTAGCTATTTTAGTGATTTGGATATTTATTTCTATGAAATAATTTTATGTTGATGCAAGGTATGGTTTTGATTACTCTTACAGACTACCTAGCGATTAATTTAATATTTTGAGAGAATTAGTATTTGATAGACTTTTAATTTTTTCACTTATTTAAAAATTATAAGTAAAAGATAACACATATTAAATTATTAACTATAACTAAATGAAATTATATAGAGATAATTCTCAGGATGTGCTGTTGAATGAAAGAAGCAAGTCACAGAAAATCATCAGCCTACTTCCTTCTGTGTGTGTGTGTGTGTGTGTGTGTGTGTGTTTGTGTGTGCGCGCGCATAGGTGTGTATGCTCTTAAATGTGTGTCATAGACAAATGACTCTATTTAGGTTTCATTTAGTACAGAGAATATTGGAGGAAAACTCTCGCTTGGGAGTAAGAGTGCCTTACAGCACTTGGGGAGGCAGAGGTGAGAGGATTACCTGAGCCCAGTGATTTGAGATCAGCCTGGGTAACTTGGAAAGAACTGTTTCTAAAATAAATAAATAAATAAATAAATAAATAAGCTGGATGCGGTGGCACACATCTGTAGTTTCAGCTACTTGGAAGACTGAGGTGGAAGGATTGCTTGAGCCAAGCAGGTCAAGGGAGGCTGCAGTAGCTATGATTGTGCCACTACACTTCAGTCTGGACAACAGAGAAAGAGTCCAACTCCAAAGGAAAAGAAGGAAAGTAGGAAGGAAGGAAGGAAAGAGAGAAGAAGGGAGGAAGAGAGGGAGGGAGGGAGGGAGGTAAAAACATATTAATACGTGATTGGGTGAAAGATTTTAACTGAAGTCACCAGGAGCACTATAAAAAAAATTTTTTTAACAATATACTTATTATTTTTAATTTTGGGTGGGTGCTTTGATAGGCTGCCCTAGGAGGGGAAGTCTGGTATTTTTAGTCTTGGTCTATACAAAACAAAATAAGAGTCAAACTATTATTCATAATGCATTATTAATAAGAAATTTGGGGTTTGATGCAAGCTGGGAGAAATGGGGTGTGAGAAGTGAAGTAGCCTTGCAACAAGACTAATGAGGTTGAGTTATGTTAGAAAAGGGACCCCCCCCCCAAAAAAAGACCAGTAATAAGAAGTGAAAGGAATTTTCAAGAATAATGGTAGATACTTGGTTTCCTGAAGTACGTTAAAAACTATAAATACAATCATTCTGTGTAAGTGGTTTGGGGAAAAAATGAGAAAAAAAAGAATGCCGTTTTCCTTCTGTATGAGTGTGTTAAAGCAGAAAGCAAGTATCCATGGGTGGAAGGATTCAAGTCAGAATGAGTGTATCAGGAGCCACTGGTGTTGGTAGTCCAAAATGGACATTAAAATATAAACTATTAGATATGCTTACGTTTTACAGAGGACTTCCTGCTGTCTCTGAAAAATAAGGAAAATGTAGACTACCTCAAAGCCTCAGCCAGATAATTTTGGGGTTCAAATTGATTTGCATGTTCTATGCAAGCAACCTTCCAGTGTTATTGGGTTTGTTTGTTTGATGATTGCTCTTGTTTTGTTTTGGCTCCCTTATTGATGGTCACAACCCATGTAGTCACTTGATTTTCTCTGAAACCTTGTTACTCTCACTGTGTAATCTATGGTTCAGATGCATTAACATTTTAGGAGCTTTGTAGAAGTCTGTGATATCAGGCCCACCCTATACTTACTGTGCCAGGATTTTCATGTTAACAATTAACCACGTTTCTTCCTTGTATATTAACGTCTTAGAAACACAACCCTGAAGTACTGATAGGGCAAATCCATGCTGGGCTCTGTGCAAAAGTGAGATAAATGTTAACTTCTTCCCAATTTGTCATCTAGAGTTCTGAGAGCTATTTATGTCATGTGCCTCTAACAGTCTCCTGTAAAAACAGTTTTTTATTTTCAGCCTAAAGTCCCTCTCTCCATAAACCTCAAGCACAAATTCATTGCCCCTGCTGGGAAATTATTACCCAAGACAGGCAACATGCTCTCTTCTGTAGTCTTTTCTAACTCTCCCAGGTAACTGCATAGAAATCTAAATAAATATTTCCCCTATTTTTTCCATCTTAAAAAAAAATCCTTTTGCAAATAACTACTGGTAGGCTCACCAACAGTTCATGGACAAGCCTAAAAACAAGCTGAGTCAAAATTTTGTGTTACTTCAATTAAATACAAATTGATATACTACAGTGGTTGAGAACATAGACCTCTAAAGCTACACTGTAAGTCTCTGATCTTTCACTTGTTTTCTGTAGGACTTTAGGCAAGCTGTGTAACTGTTCTTCCTTGACTTCTTAATCTATAAATTGAAGATAATTATAGCACTTATAGATTAAACAATTTAGCCTATATAACATTTGTACAGAGCAGTAGACAATATTGAGTATTAAAAATAATGTATTAGATAATATTAAATAATAAATATTAGATAATATTAATATTTACCTAGCACAGTAATATGATTTAGTCAATACTTGTGACCATGGTTCCCATTTCACCTCAACTCTTAATGGGTACTACACGCTAATGGGGTAGGAGCTGAGTGGTTCTGCTTATAGGAAAATCAGGAAGTATATTGAACTTTCTCCCTCAGTTCCCTGCATATTGAAAAGAATAACAGAAGTTGATTAGAAACGAGATGCCCATTAGTGACTCCAATTGTGAAGTGAGTGGTACCCCAGGGTCCTCATGTGCTCATTTATTCAACAAATAATTATTGAGCTCCTATCATGTGCTACAACTATGCCAGAACCTGGGAACACAGTGATGGTAATAATTTGTTCCTACCCTCAAGAAATATATAGTTTAGGAGAAAGATAGGCATTAGTTTTAGAATTATAAAGGCATTTATAATAATGTGTGAAATGTACAAAATGAAGGGACAAGATTGTTGAAGAGGACATTTGGTTGATTTGTGTGAGCCACAAAGGATGTCACAGAAGGTGCAACATTAATCTAAGACTTGAAAGAGGAGTAAAATTTCTCCAGTAAATAAGTCAAATGAGTATTTCAGAGAAATAAACAATAAATGCAAAGATGATGTTGTAAGTGTGAATTGTGTCATGGAGATTATTTAAGCCAATATTTCTGTAACATAGATTTTGGTGCTGGAGGTGGTGGGAAAGGGAGTTGGATGAAAAGGTTTGTGTGTCAGGTAGTAACCATAAAAACTTGTCTTTTAAGTAATGGGAGCCATTGAAAAATTTTGAACAAGAAGATGATACAATGTGACTTGCTTGATAAATCTCCAAGAAAGAAGTGATGAATAGAAGGATTCAGATACTACAAGTTAGTGAGGCAGCTCTTGGGTATTCAGTCAAGAGATAATGAGCTCCTTAGTTAGAAGGGAACTAGTAAAACTGCCTATATAAAATTAATATTAGTTCACAAGGTTAAAACCCTGAAAAGCTGCATATATTGATAGACCTTAACAAATCTGTTGTTTCTAAGTTTGCTTTCACTCCAATAGAGGAAAATTTATTATCATCACGTCCTGACCCATAAGCAGCAGAGATACTACTTCACAAGGTTGACAAACATGTTTTCCCTTAAACGATGGTCCTAAAACAGCATCAATCTCCTTGAGGACAAAAGCCGAGTTTGAAGGACAAAAGTGACTCCAATCTCCAAAAGCTCTCTCACATACTTTCCTTTTTCACATACTTTTCATTTTTGAAGATCACTTCAAAAACGCACAGCAAATGACCTGCACAAGGAACATTATAATTCAGTGTGTTAGTGAAATCATCTGTAAGTTACCTCTATAAGGGCTCACTGTCCATTGGGCAGTAGTTGATGGTCACAAGACATACTTTATAGATAGCATCTATTGTAAAACCTAAGAATGATACTTTGAGATGTTTTTCAGACTCCAATGAACCTCCTTTGATGCCCCCTTCATGAAATTGGCTTTGTTACATGAATGCAGTTTTAAACTCTCATCACATCATCAACCAATCAGCAGTTTCTATCCCCCTGCCCACCAAATTCTCTTTTAAAATCCTAGCTTCTGAATTCTCAGGGAGGTGAATTTGAGAAACAACTTTCACCCTAGCTCAGCTGCTTTGTGAAATTAAACTCTTTCTCTGCTGTAAAGGCTGTGTTTGTCTTGTTTTTTCTGGGCATCAGGCAAAAGAACCCAGTCAGCTGTAACACTAGTGGGGTAATTAGAGAGAAGTTCAAGAGACATGTAAGTGGAAGAATTGTTTCAACCATGTGATTTCCTGGGTGCTGAGACTATAGACACATTGAGAAAGAACACTTCTATATTTCTAGCTAAATGATAACTAGATGGCAGAAGAGACATAAAGTACTAATTTCCATTCCTTTCTGGCCTGAAATATTCAACTCTCATTTTCCTTTACTCTAAAATATCACTTCAAAACTGCACAAGAATGACCTGCACAAGGAGAATTATAATTCAGTGTGTTAGTGAATTCATCTGTAAGGTACCTAATTTATGACAGAGTCACTATAAATAATACAGTTATTATTTTGTGTCAGGTACTTACATGACACTATCACTAATTATCACAAAAAAACTGCAAGACAGGTTGTCTTTTGCATTTTACATATACGGAAAAGGAAGATTAAAGAGGTAATAGCTTGTTTATGTCATGTGCTGGGAAAGAGTGTGAGGAGTCAGGATTCCATTCCTGTGCTTGCTGACATGAACTACATGCCACACTAGTTCATGAAACTATTCTTTAAAAAACATAATGAAATAAAGGCAACTTGCATGTTTCAAATGTATTGTCTAGGAATATATAAATAAATTCTGTAGAATCTATTCACTAAAATATTTATCCATCTAAAGTAATACAAATTCTAGATTATTTATCAAAAACTTGTCTACTACAATTGAAGAATAAAAGACTTTGTTCTGACCTTTTTTGTTTTGTTTTGTTTTGTTTTGAATCAGGGGAGCTCATTTTGGCATCTTTCAGTCTTCATTGGGATTTGATAAACTAGAATAAATCTGTCCCCATCAAAATCTCTTAGCTTGCAGAAAGTGCCTCCTCTGTAATGTGGAGCAAAGCAGGACATAAGCATGATAGCTACTGGCAGACTGCTCAAGGAGGAATGAAGAGGGTCAATAAAACTGGGGAGTTGAATCATTTGGCACTACAGCTAAATTGGTAAAATACGTTCCCCAAAACATGGACTGAAAATGTATAGGACATTGTTAACTTGAGATAATACCTCACTTATTGTTTTTATAACAATTGTTTTGTTATAATAATTCATCTAAAGTAGTCCAATCATTTGTTGTTTATAGAAGGCAACCCGATCATAAGCTATATTGGTTTTACCCCATTTTGCCTCGAATTCCTTCATAGATCTTTAAAGAATTTAAGTTCTCACTTTCTCTATGCTTCACACTATATTATTCAAATTAGGACAAAAGTTTGCACTACTTGGATAGAAATCCTTAATTCCTAACATAATAATAACTCTCAATTTTGCTCTGGACTTTTTTATTTTCTGTCTTGTTTGAGAGTGGAGTTTTCAATTTTTCCAACTATATTTATGGATTTTTCTTTTTTTTTTTTTTTTTTTGCTTTATTAGTTTTCGCTTCGTGCTTTTCACAGCTCTGGCATTTGGTGCATACACAGAAATGCTGTCTTTTTAAAAGTTTGACTATTTATCATGATGTATAATCCTCTCTATCTCCGGAAATTTTGTTCATTCTGGACTTGTTGACCTGATATTAATATAACCAATTCTGCTGTCATTTGATTGATGTTTGCATGATATGTCTATTCCTGTCCTTTTACTCTTGGCTCATCTATGACTTTATATTTGAAGTCTATTCTTCCACTGTTTTTATTCTGTTTAAAGAACTTTCTTTTTTTCTTTTTTTTTTTTTTGAGTTGGAGTCTCACTCTGTCACCCAGACTGGAGTGCGGTGGCCGCTCACGGCCACCCCAGCCTCAACCTGCTGGGCTCCGGTGATCCTTCCGCCTCAGCCTTCCGAGTAGCCAGAATTACAGGCATGCGCTACCATGCCCGGCTGATTTTTTAATTTGTTGTAGAGATGAGGTCTTGCCAAGTTTCCCAGGCGGGTCTCGAACCCGCGGGCACAGGCAATCCACTCACCTCAGCCTCCCAAAGTGCGGAATTACAGGCTGAGCCACCGAGCCTGGCTTAAAGAACTTTCTTTAGCCATTCTTTTAGGGTACACCTGTTGGTGACATACTCTCCAAGTTTTTCTTTGGTTGAGGATATATTGATTTTTGCTTCTTTCTTGAAGAATGTTTTTGCTACGTATAGGATTCTGGCTGAAAAGTTGCTTTCTTTCAGCACTAGACTCTGATTTTTGATAAGAAAATTCACTGGCATTTGAATTACATTTCCCCTAAGATAGGATGTCATTTTTGTGTGGTTCTTTTTTAGATTGTTTCTTTACCTTTGGTTTTCAGAAGTCAGACTAAGAGGTGTCTTGGTGTGGACTTCTTTGAGTTTATCTTCTTTTCAGTTTACTTAGCTTCCTGAATCTGGATAATTATGTCTTTTGTCAAATTTGGGACATATCAGCCATGACTTCTTTGACTGCTTTTTTTTTGTTGTTGTTACTGTATTTGTATTAGTGTATTTTTTCGGTTATCATATTTTTCCATTCTAAAATATCATTTGTCTTTTATTTATATTTTTTCTTTGCTGAGACTTTATAATTATTTGCTCAGATTTGTTTTTTATTTTGTTTAAGCAAATTTGTACTTGCTCATTGGGAATTTTTTAGATGACTGATTTAAGATTTTTGCCAGAAAATTTTAACAACTATCTTGCTGCTGACATCTGTTGATTGCCTTTTATTATTCAGCTTGTAATCTTTCTGGTACTTGGTGTGATGAGTGATTTTCAATTTTAAAAAATTCACGCTTTGGGTGTTATGTTATGAGATTCTGGATCTTATTTAACACTTGTGTTTAACTGGTTTTCTCTGACCCTGCTTGGTCTTGTTACTGCCAATGGGGCTAGAAAGCAGGTCTCAACTTGACCTCAATTAACAACTGAGGGAAGTTTATTCATTAATGATGAGTAGAAGTGGTAGTTCTGACTCACTACTAGGTCTCCACTGAACCCTTCTCCACTGCTCTCAGTTTGCTCTCACTGACACCACCGGGGAAGGTGGTGTCATTACCATGTGTTGATGTGAAAGTCCTGACTCTCCCCTAGGATTCCTCTGACACCATTACATTGAAGCAGTACAAGGGAACCTTATTACTATCAGCTGGAGCTGAAAGCTCAGGTTCCTCATGTGGTTTTCACTGGCACCAAAGTCCTCGTTTCCACCTACTGTGAATGAAGTGCCACCTCTCTACTTAGCCTTCTCTCACATCACTTCAGCGGGGAATTGGGTCGCCTCGGAACAACCCTCTGAAGTTGGAAGTCTAGGTTTCTTACTGAGCCTCTGCCAATGTGCTTGGGGATTGGGCCATAGCTTTCCCTATTATTTGGTTATAGTGTAGTGATTATTTAGTTATTGTGTAAAAGTGTTCTATCTTGCCGGGCTGCTCCTTTTCTGCTCTTTGTCTAGAGAGAGAAGGTTTTGTGTGTGTGTGTTTCTTTCTTTCCTTCCTTTACTTATCGGCATTTTTGTGTTGCCAGCTTTGTCATTTATATGTCTGATACATAAGAAGCAAAACAAAACTCAGTAAGGTTACTACTGTGTCATTCTTTAGGTTTCAATTTCCCTCTAATATACACTTTCTTCTCATTGTCTTTCAGAATCTTCTTATGTCCCTTTCATATATAATGCCCATGTGTTTTAGTTGTACTTTTGAGAGAGGAGATAGCTAGAGAAAAGCTAGGCAGACAGAGATGGCTGTGTCCTCCAGTAACAAAGTAGCAAACGTCCTGCAGTCCTCTCTGACTGACAGGGACTGATACACTTGCATTGGTAAACAAGTTTCCTACAAGGCCCCAGGCTAAGGCACAAAAACACTCATTCCCAGGATTAGAAAACAAACCAATCAGCTCACTGCTTAGTTCTGGCCAATCAGCTCACTAGTCAGCCCCACCTCCAGATGATTGATTCTTAATAGTGACCAACAGCACAGCTAGTGCCAACCAATCAGCTCACAGCTAGTATTAGCCAATCAGTTCCGTCTTAGGGCTGTGTAAGCACCAGGTTTCAGCTTCAAATCAGCAACCCTCCCACATGGGAGCATTTCTGTTCTCTCAAATCCTGCTTTCCCACCTTCCAGTTATTCTGTCCCTCATTCCTCCTGGGCGTGAGACAAGAACCCAGACCCAAAAAGCTGCAGGAGATCATCAGAGCAGAAGAGCCTAAGGCTGGCTTGTCAGCTGATGGAGCCAGCTGAACTGGTAGAGCTGCGACCAGAAGGTGAGACTCCAAAGTTGAGACACTTCTGGGGGCTGACTTGCCAGCCCACTGAAGCAGTAACATTCTCAGGTCTTGGCTTGCCAGTCCATTAGAACTGACACTCTTTGGGCCAGGCTTGCCAACCCATTGAGCTGACACTCTCAGAGCCCAGGCTGACTGTATAAAAATCTGTATCACTTAGGGCAAAAGTATGTACTGTCCATCTTCCTGGAAGCTGAAGTTCTATATAGTTATTATATTAATGTTTCTGACAGCATTGGTGAATTTTAAAAAATGATCTTTTTCCATAACTAAGCGTTTCTCATTAACTTGTGTGAAGCTCTCTTATGAAGTCTCACTTAAGATGACTGAGAGACAGTCTTCTGAAGGCTGAAAGGAAATGGAGGACCCACTTTTGAGATATTTCACTCAATTTCACTCACATGGTTAGAAATTTTCTGCTGCTTGTTGGCAGGAGGCCTCACTTTCCTGCCACATAGACCTCTCCAGAGGCTGTTTTAGTGTTCTTATGACATGGCAGGTAGCTTTCTCCAGAGAAAGTTATCTCAGTAAGATCAAGGCAAAGTAGCAAGGTTTTAATGGCTTAGCTTTAGAGCATCCACTCTGTTCTTTCCAAATATTTAATTGATTTTATAGGTCTGCCCTCTTTATAATAGAGGGGACTACACAAGTCCATGAATGCCAGAAGATGAGGGTCCTTGATGATGGTTTTAGAGATGGGTTTCCACATGTGTTTTCAGTAGTAGTCCTTGAAAGCATTCTTACTGGCATAACAAGATTTTTCAGGCTCACTTTCTTTGTTTCTTTCTCCATACATGTAATCATTGATTTTGTTTCTTTTAATAGAAAACATACATGCAAACTATACATTTGTATATAGGGATGTTCTTTCTGTGAGATTGGTCTTTATTTTTAAGTCTCTTCAGTTAGTTAGAACCGGATTTGTGTACAAGCCTGCATGCACACACACATGCATATGTATGGACATATATCTTAAGATAAAAACATCCTTAATGAATCTTTGAATTTGTCTTGTGGCTACAGGACTTTTGTTTAAAATCACATCTTATTCAGTTTATCTTTTCTTCCATGTTAAAAATAATCTGCCAACAATGTGATTACTAAAAAAAGCTTTGATTTTTTACATTTTTTTCTTTGTGCTATATCCTACTAGAAACATACAGAAAAATTATATTTTTAATTTACTTGAAATTGTATGTAGTGTTAGTTATACATCTACAAGGTACATAGATTTATTGTTTCACATTAAACATTTTAGAGGTTGCTTTTAAGTATTTTACTATTACATAAAATACTTTTCATTCCTTAGAAACTAAATCTTCAAAACAAATTACATTTATAGGAATTTAGCTTCTACCATTGTCTCCTTTATGCTAATTCTTCTCCTCATCAATTGAAGATCATTAAATAGAGATTTTTATTTTTGTTTTTATTTTTCAGTGTTAACAAATATGTAGACTTATGTTTATCAAATCTGTAGAAAGTCATAGCACATTGTACACATCTCTTTTGTCTTGCCTATTTTATCTAATAACAAATGCACAAAGTTTTTTTACTGAAGTATATTAAAATATTTCTTATTTTTTTTTATAAATGCATAATATATCATTGTATGTTGAAACTATGAATAATGTCCTTTAGGATAAAAATAAGTAATTTTTTAAATGACATTCTTATTAACATAACAATATATTTCTTAAAACACCTAAGTAAATGTTCCTTCATCAGAAGGTAATGCAATTAAACCTAAGATTATATTGATAAATTATTGAAATTTTAACACTAATAGATTTTTATAATAAAAAGACGTTAATCTCAGAAAATATTAACAAGAATCATTAAGACTAAATACTGTAACTTTTTTAGTGAACTTATTTTCTGAAGTATTTTGAGAAAAGTTTATTTCAGTTTTCTTTCTTCTTTTCTTTTGTGATATTCAGCTCTACAGACATTAACATCTCATCTCAATCAAAACAAAAATATAATTACAAGCTTAATCATTGTTTAACTTTCAAAATAGTTCATTTTTTAAATTTAGTTGAAAACAATGATGATTCATAGAAATGGCAGAAGGATAATATAGGCTCGAAAAAAATATATAATACCCCCAGATCTAAGAAATAGAAGGTTAGCTGAATATTTATATTTAGAGAGACAAAATAAATATTATGTTGAAGGACCCAGTCTGTGCTCATTGAAACTAATATATGAGGGGAGACCCAAAAAACAGGAATTTATTTATAAAAAATTATGGCTATCTTTGGCCTCCTCCCCTTCCTTGGGAAGGTGAATCTCTCTCTCTCCCTCTCCTCTCCTCCTCTCTCTCTCTCTCTCACACACACACATACACACTTTCCAAATAAACTATATTTTCCAATCTTAAAAACAAACAAAAAAATTGTGTATTTATTCTTACATGTTTATTCTCCAGTCACCTTCGAGGTACTCTCTAATTGATACAATATACCTATCAAGATGATTTTTCCACTGCTGAAAACAATTTTTGGGCAAGTCAATTTTGATGCCTTTAGTGCTTCTGACACTTTTGTTTCATCTCTTTCACAACAGCAAAACATTTCCCTTTGAAGATTTTTTTTTTGTATGGGGAAACAAAAAAGACACTCAGGATGAAATTAAGGGAGGGTGGGGCACAGGGGTCATGCTGTTTTTGGTCAAAATGTGGAATACTCATTGTGGTGTGGGCAGGTACACTTGTAAATCACCCATCATGAAATGGGCCAACATGTTGAAAAAATCTCCAAAAAAAATTCACAGAAAACAAAAACAAAAACAAAAACAAACTATAAGAAAGGGATTGGTAGTAGTGGGACACTCTGGTGGGGGGAGGACATAACATCAATAAGGGTATCCAATCTTTATCAGTATGATGACCACTTATGTAGCTAATCGTGAATTGTACCCCATATGTATAAAATAAAAAATAAATTAAAAAATTCATTGAAGCTGAATGCAGTCTTTCATCACAATGCTAGCTGATACACTGATGTGTATGGATTTCTAGAACACTTACCTAACAGGGGAAGCCTGTACTTCTAGGGGTCCACCCTCCAAAAAGCAATTCAAAAAGATTTTTTGGGCCCCCCCATATGGTAGGTTATGTCTATTAAACTCAATCCTATTTTATGATGCATTATTTTATAACTATTAAATAATATTTATTCAACTTTATTTTACACCTGGAGTAATTGAAATTTTATATCAAAATACTGATAGATTGTCATATAATTTCTATATCAATTTTATTTTCTAGGGTGTTTCATTTTCTATTTCTAAACATGAGAGCTGGTACTTCAAAAACATGTAATTACATGTTAAAATGCCAGGATACTAATGTGATATTATGCAGATGTTAAATCTACTTGAATTACTTAGTGGTAGTTGGATGTTTGAGTAGGATAATGTAGGCACTTTTTTGGTATAATTTTTGTATTTTTTTTAAATAACAACTTTCTACTATTTTTACCATCTTATTGCATAAGAGTACCTAAGACCAGCATCTTGAGTTCATTGTTAAAATAGATTTATGAGATTATAGCCAATAATTATGGGCACCGTATATTATTTTTCATTCTGTTTTTACAAATAAATTTTCTAAGAATTTAGCTAAAGCCCCTCCTATTGTGCATTAACCTTTATTCTCCATTCACCAAACTGCTTAGGGACATCAGAGTTGGAGAGGAAGCAATTATACTATTTGAAGAATATAATGAGAAGTTGAGAATTGATATTAAATTACATATTTTATATTAGATCAAAAGTATGAAAGATTTAGAAATTTCTATATTAAAAATTACAAACATTGTAAAGAGAAATTAAAGAAAATCTAAATAAATGGAAATATATACCACATTTGGGTACTTAAAGGCAAAATATGTTAAGATATCAAATTCTCTTCGGAATAATATGTATAATCAATTCAATTCTAATCAAAATCCCAGTACTTTTTAGGTGCAAACTGACTTCTTAATTATAATATTTATATAAAAAAGCATCAGAAGGACCCAAGCAATTCCGAAAAAGAGGAAACAGATGGGAGAACACAGACTATTGGATTTCAGAAAAATAAGAACTGAGAGGATTCAAGGGAGTGTTGTTTTGGGGGGAAAAAAAGACAAAATCATCAGTGAAACAGAACACAGAGTCCAAAAATAAATCCCTATATATCAATTTATTAATTTTTGACAATAGTGTCACAGTATTTCAAAAGGAAAAGAATAATCTTTTCAACAAATGTTGCTATAATAATTGAACTTTCATATAAAAAGAAATGAACTTTTACTCTTAATTTGCAATTTATATAAAATATTCTTGAAATAGGCTTAAAGATAAAACTATAAGAATTTTAGTAAGAACAAAATAAAATGATCGTACCTTGTATTAAGCAAAAGTGTCTTAGAAAAACAAAAATAATAATCAATAACAAGAAAAATTGATAATTTAAACTTCATCAAAATTAAACATATCTGCTTTTCAAAAGGCACTGCAAAAAATGTAATCCATAGAATAGTGGAAAATACTTGCAAAATATGTATTTGATAAAGGACTTGTATCCAAACTATAGGAAGAGTTCTTATAACGCAATAAGAAGAAATATATTCCAGTAAATTATAACGCTAAATATGTGAACAAATGAGCATAAATAGATAGCAAATAAACACATGAAAATATGCTGAAAATCACCAGAAAGGAAATGCAAATTAAACTTATAATGAGATACCTCTACACACCTGCTAAAACGCTTAAATTTAGAAATACTGAAAATTTCAAACCCTGGTATGGATGCAGAGCTATTGGAACTCTCCTACGTTGTTTTGGGCATGCTGTATGGTACAGCACTTTAGAAACAGTTTGGTAGTTTTTTTTATAAAGACAACTATGCAAGAAACATATGGACCAAAATTCTACTTCTAGGTATTAACCCAAGAGAAATAAGAAAATATGTGTACATAAAGACCTGTTCACAAATAATTATGGCAATTTTAGTCATAATTATCCCTGCCCTCCAAAGCAGGATCTCTGTAAAATGGAATAGTTCTCAGTTTTTCAAAAGAATAAACTACTACTGATGTAGTTCAATATGGATGAAACACTGAAGAATTTTGCTAAGAGAAAGAAGCTAGATGTCATTGTAATAATACATTTCATTATTGTCAAAGTTTAATATAATGTCCTGAACAATCAGTGGTGTAACAAATGTTTTGGGGATAGAAACACTATACATACTTTTGTTGTTTCAATTTTAAAATCATCATTTGCACTTCATTATTAGGATTCTTAAAATTAATTGTGTAATGATTTCTAAATTTAGATTCTCTTTTCTATGTATGCAACGTATGAAGAAAAGCACTTTCTAACATCTCTTACTCAAAAATTCAAGTAAAGAAAAAGAATGCTTATTTCAGTAATGGATAAGCATTTGTTCTGAAACCAAATTTATCTTGAAATTGAATTTTTATTTTGTATTTATTTGCAAGATTCACTCTCATTGTGCATTAAAATCCATTTTGAATTGGGTAAGTAAATAAGAATGAACTGTTGTTTTTATAAGGGGAAAATGAATGGGATTTTCCTTTCAGCTTTTCATATTTACTCCACCATATATGCCAAAATTAAAAACAAAATATTTCTTTCTGCAAACACATCTGAAAATTGCTGGTTATGTTAAAACCAAATAAAGTTACAAATTTTATTTTTTTAAATCTGAAGTACATTTTATGACAATTAAACTTTTAAGTGCTATTAAGAGCTAAAAAATGTTTCTAACCTTTAAACATTAAGGAAGGCATCTGCTCACCAAGGAGTAGCCAGATGCATATTTATGGTTACCTCCCTGTTGAATCTCTTTTCTTGTTGAATCAGACTGCGGATTCTATTGATTCTGTGTATTTGAACAGATTTACCTCAGACATTTCCTTGCCTTTTGGTCCTTGATATTAAAAAAAATTTTTCCTTTCACTTGTTTTCTGATATGAAACTTAAAGATTGAGTAGAGTCACAATGTTTTATTATCCATGGCTATGATACAAAATAATTCTTATGAAGTTACTACTTTTTTATCTCATTAATTGCAATGAAGATATAAAATCTTGTTTACAGTTTTAAACAAGAATGATGCATAATCTTTCAGTCACTGACTGGTGGGAAAATGACATACTTTTTGTTCAGGGTCGAATGTATTCTTTGAGGTAGCTAGATTGTTCTTTCGTAAAAAGCTCTACTTGTTATCACTAGCAAAGATTGAGCAAGAACATGTATATTTCTAAGAATATGCATTTTCATTAGTATTTCTTGAGATTAATAAGATATATGAAGGGTTAAGACTGAGATATCTACTCAATTTCTTCCCCAAACACTTTGTCTAAATATTAAGGACAAGAGACTTTGTGATTTGACTAAGTATAGGAAGGCAACTGTGTCTTCTCTGCCTATGAAGCCAGGCATGTAATTTAGAATATTTGTTGCAAGTGATAAACCCAATTCAAACTAGAAAAAATATGCAACATATAGTCAAATGTGATCTTAATTTCAACTATGTTATGATAAAATATCAACAGCTTTAAATGAATATTGCCATAATCTAATAGTGGTAAAGTGAGCACCTACCTGGCTTCTAGCACTCCTCCTCCAACCAAAAAGAAAAAAGAAAAAACAAACAAACACCTGATCTCTTTCTTTCATTGCCCCTGAATAGGCCATATGACTGTCCCTAAACCAATCATATGAATAGATCACTCTAATACCTCTATAGAACTAAATGCATAGACAGAATATTCCCTGTTGTCTTTCTTATTATATCAAAAGAGATGTGAAATAGGTATCAAATAGGAAAAAAGCAGACAGTTAATTATTCTGGGAATTTACCATGTGCTAGGCCCTATTATAACATTTATAAAAACTCTATGAGAGAGATCTTGTATTATGATGAGAAAACTGAGAATCAAAAAGTATAATACATTGACTGAGGCTGTAGGGATAGTAAGGAACAGAATTTATATTCCAACCCAGGCAGTCTGGCCTCAGAGACAAATCATCTAGAAGGTTTTGGAAGGTGTCAAGATAAAAGTTACATGAAAAGAAGAAAAAATACTTATTTTTAAAATGTAATCCTGAAAAAAGGGGATAGAGAGAGAGGAAACTAGGGAAAGCCTAGAGTGTGTCCATATCAAATATAAACTCAAAAAATCCCAGGAAAAAAGGAAAGATCAGAAGAACTCTGTGATCTCACTTTATCAGCTCATCCACATTCTGTAGTTTTGGAATAATTTCCAGTTCCTTTTTAATCAGAAAATATATTAAACTTCCATTGAGACACCAACTATATTTCTCTTGAAATAGATTTGGGAAGTGGAAAGTTAGACAAGATTTATAACATTAAAGTGTAGAGTTATTCTCATTCTGAACCACTCAACAACTGATGATGAAGCAGCTGGAGAACAATAGATTGATACCAGGAGGGGACAACAAGACACACCACTTGTGGAATCAAGAAAATAAAAACTAATCATAAAGTGTAGATGTGTTTCATGTAGGAAATTATATATGCATTAATGTCTCTGTTAAATTTTCAAATTTTTAAGCCATGTCATAATCTAATACCATCCTTGAAATCTTTTGTTATCTTTCACTATTCCCCAGAATATGGAATCTGCTCCATTTAGATCAGGTTCTTTGTTTGCTTTGCAACAAATCTTGGTAATACCCACTTTGATGACATCATGGTTTTTTTTTCTTGGACTAAACTTGCTTGTTCTACCCCAGTTCTATGAGTTTTAGGCCCATTTGCAATCTCAAGTTCTTTTACACTTATATTGCCTTCACTTATGTCTATTCCTTCTGTCCTATTATATTTATATTTCATGCCATGTCATTTATTACTTATAATGATATAGTATAGCTTGAGAATAGAAATTATATTTTATATGTAATTTTATTTCTTCCAAATAAAGTTTCAGTGGAAACTGTCAGATTAAATAGGTAAAGGGACATTAATTATGAAATGCAGCATACCTCTCAGTGTTTTTATTTTGATTCTTTGAAAATTAAACATTGGTATTATCTTAAAATACAATTAAAATATAACTAAATCATATGCCCAATTTAGTCTTATCAAATGTTAATATATAATTTTGTTTCAAATTTTTCATGAAAGTAGAATATTATATTTACATTTTAAATCCACTCTTTCTCCCCAGTTTCTTTGATCTTTTACTGTGTATTTAGTGGTATTTAAGAATATGATTATTATAAAAATCACATTTGTTAAGTCAGATAGCATTCCACTCTATGGTTTTACTGCAAGTATGTGTGTATGTGTCTGTGTGTATCTATATACAATATATAGATACACACACACATATTGGATATGTCTATGAATAGATACATGTGTATACATATGCATATATCCAATGTATACCTCAACCAGAATACATATATGCATATGTGTACACTTACATGTAGATATGTATGTGCATATGCATATCTATGTATGTTTGTGTATATATTTTTTCTAAGTTTTACTTTTTTTCACTATTTCAAGCAATTCTGCACCTAACTTTTTTACAACTCTTTTTTGTGTAGATGTTGCAAGTGTTTCTAGAAGGAGAATGGCTACCAGAATTGCATTAGTATAAACACTGCGAATATATCTTTATCAGACTATATATTTTCTTTTAGTTCTATAAGAATAATTTTGTTTGTCTTCTTTAAAAAAAACAACTCTCTGCACTGATGTTATAATGATGTTTTTATATATTTTCTTATCAATGTTGCAATGTTTTCATTTTCACATATAGGTATTTAACCCATCTGGAATTTATTTTGGGCATGGTATGAGGTAGGAATCTCATTTATCATCCTCCATATGGAGAGCCAGTTGTCCTAGCATCATTTATAGGAAGACTGCATCCTTTAATTGTTGATGCATAGCACTTCTGCCAAAACCACCTTTCAGTATATTCACAGGTCTGCTTGTTCCACATTCCCATGATTTTTTTTTTGTCTTTTACTATCTTTCTATTTTGTAGAAAATATATTTATATATATTTGACTAACACTACTTTGAAACTACTTTGTTTTAATAATTGGTTTAATTTTAAATCTTATGAACAAGTTCCTGTTTCATATTCCTTTTATAAATTTTTGATCTTTTTTTTTTGACTACCTCTTATGAGTCTTTTAGATAGCTTGCCAAGTTTCATTGAAAGCTCTACTGAGATTTTTTTTTGGGGGGGTGCACTACGTTAAATATATTACTTAATTTGAGGAGAATTATCTCCAAAGGAGCACTTAATATTCTCATTTCTAGATATGTCATAGCAATTTAGACATATAAAAATAGGATTAAAAAATTATATTATCTAAATCATTGCTCCCAATATGTGAAATTATGTAGATACTTATATATAGATACTATAGCTGACAACATGGCTGAAACTTCTCCTTAATTTTCATAATTTTCTTGTTGATTTTTTGAATTTTCTTTTTTTTGTTGTTGTTGTTGTTGTTGTTGTTTTGAGTTGGAGTCTCAGTCCATCGCCCAAACTGAGTTTTCTGTTATAAAAATGTATCATCTATGAATAATTACTATTTCTTTAACCTTTCAATAGTTGAAACTCATTTCTTTTAGCAATTAGTTGTATTAACAAAAATATTTTCTTGAATTACTTTTGAAAATGTATATCTTCCTAGGAAACAATTCTCTATTTCAAATTTATTTTTATGATGTAGTTCATAGTACTTTCATATAACTATGGTCTTTAATTATGTCACTTATTTATTTTTATAATGTAATTTATAGTACTTCCATATAATTACTTGTCTTTAATTATGTCACTTTTTACTGCTAATGTTACTTTTTATGTTTTTTTGAATAATGACTCATGCCAACCATAAGTGTATGACTAGATTATTACATGTGGGTACAACCTTTTAAATATTACCCAGATCAAGGTATAGAATATTTTATAATCCTAGAGAACTTTCTTACTCCTCTTGTAGACAACAATACTTTCCACACACAAGGATAACTGTTATTTGGGCTTCTAAAGCTGTTTTGCTATTTTTTAATTTCATGTAAACAAAAATAAATGTTTTGTCTGATTTATTCCATTAAATATTTCAACTGTGACGAAACAAAGAACTGAGTATTGTATGTTCTCACTCATAAGCAGACCTTGAACAATTATTGTAATACTATAAGTAAAAGATTGGCAGTAGCAGGAAACTGGGGGATCGGGAGGGAGGTGGGATTGACAGTAGTTGGAATCTGCCGGGGAGGAGGTGCACACCTCATTAACAAGGGTACCTGCATAATGAACATTCATATACCTAACCCTGAACTGTACCTCACATCTTTAAAATAAATAAATAAATGAGTTTTTAAAAAGGCATTGAAATGGTGAGATATTTATGATAAATTATAACTTTAAGTAATTTAATTATTTTAATATCTGTGAGTTTAATGGTGTTGAGCATACAATGACTGAAATTAAATTAGGACAGTATTTTAAAGCTTTATTTTGATAAATCATATAGATTAGATATTGTACATTTGAGTCCAAAGTATATAATTGGAGACCAATCTATTAATATAAAAAATGTATGTGATAAAAAATCTCTATAGAATTTTCAAATAAATACCAATTCTATGTATAACTATAAAACCCTTTCTAGGTAAAAAAAAAAAAAAAAAAAAAAAAGAGAGAGAGAGAGAGAAAGAAAAGAAAAGAAAAAATATTTCTTCTGTGAGATTATTCATCTATGTTGCATGCAAGAATAGTTCATTTAAAAAATTCTTTTCAACTGTTATGCAATATTTCATTCCATTTCTTTCAATCCATATTGAAGAGTGTTTGGTCAGATTTTAGTTTTTTATTATTATGAAGAAAGCTGATACAATCTTTCAGTGGACACATTAACTCATTCATATGAAGTATCTACTCAAGAGTGCAATTAATGGATCATATAGATCACAAGTTATATGAATGTTTGACATTTTAAAGTACTGCCAACTTTTCAAGTGGTTGTTCATGTTTAAAATCCTGCCAGAAATATATGAGAGTTCTAGATGTTTACATCCTTGGCATACACTTGGAATAATCAGTCCTTTTAATTATAGTCATTCTAATGGGGGTGTGATGATCTCCTTCTGGTTTTACTTTGCATTTCCCTGATGACTAATGAGGTTGGTTTACACATGCATACTGAATAATTTTATGAATATATTTTATCCAAGTATATTTATTGCAAGTCTATGACGTTCTTTTCACTCTCTTATTAGTATTATTTAATGAGCAGATATTAATTTTTTAATTTATGGTTGAGACTACTTGTATCTTGTTTAAAAACAAATCTATGACTATCTCAAGGACATGGGTGTTTTGTTGCTCTGTGTTTTCTTCTAGCAGCTACTTGTTTTAAATTGTACATTTAGACCTAATATCCACCTCAATTTAATTTTTATGCTTGGTTTGAGGTAATGGTCACAGTTTTTTATAATGGATATTTAATTGACCTTGACTTTTTAACCATTGTTTTGTAAAGACCATTCTTTCTTCCATTGAATTGCAGTGTTTTTTGTGTGTCTCATAAATCAGCTTATTTGATAAGTGTAGGTCTATTTATATATTCCTTTCTATATAAATTATTTATTTTTCTAAACTTAAGTTTAAATAATCCCACCTAAAATGATTATATTGAATAAATCTAGATATTCAGTATTGTAACTCTTTACCATTGTTATTTTTAATTCCCAAAGAAATTTGTGTGTATATTTTTTAATCAGTCCTATGATGAGTTTTGATTTTTCATGAGTGTTTTTAAAGGGCCTTGTTTCCCCACTTTTTGTCATGATCATATTTTTGTCCTTTTCTATTTTAATTGTTCCTACAATTATAATTATTTCCCTTTTTGTTTTATATTTTGCATGAGTTTTCTATTGCTGTTGAAACAAACTACCATAAACTTAGTGTCTTGAAGTCACTCACATTATCTCATAGTCCTGTAGGACAGAAGTCTGGGTAAACCCATATGATCCTCTGCTCTATCTCTCACAAAGCCAAAATCAAGGTGCCAGCTCAACTGGGCTGTTATCTGGATGAGAATCTTGTAAAAATGTATATGGATAAATTAATATAAATTGCTTTATAATAATTAAATCCTTATGCAAAAATTCATCAAACTGGCATTGAAGCAGGTTCATATTGTTGGCAGGATTCAGTTTCTTGTGGCTGTAGGACTGTGCTCTTTTGTTTCCTTGCTGTCAATCAACTTGGAGCCTCTCTAAGCTATTTTTTTTTTTTCATTTTAAAGATGTGGGGTACAATTCAGTGTTAGGTATACAAATGTTCATTATGCAGGTCCCTTGTTGATGAGGTGTGTCTCCCCTCTCTCCTGGAAGTTTCCCAGTACTGCCAATCCCTTTTTTATGGTATCATGATAATTGTTCAAGGTCCGATTATGAGTGAGAACATGTGGTACTCAGTTCTTTGTTTCTGTGGTAAATCTCTCAGTATTATAGACTCTAAGTCCACCCAAGTTGCTGTGAAGGTCATATTTTTGCCCTTCTTTATGGCTGCATAATATTTCATTGTGTATATGTGCCACATTTTTTATTCAGTCCTTTTTCAATGGACAGCATGGTTGGTTCCATGTTTTTGCTTTTGTGAATAATGCTGCAATAAACATGCTTGTGCAGGTACCCTTTTCATACTGTGATCTGAGTTCCTCTGGTTATATTCCCAGTAAGGGAATTGTGAGGTCACCTGAAAGCTCGATTTTTAGATCTTTTAGGAATTACCAAACAGTTTTCCACAGAGGTTGTACTAGTTTATACTCCCACCAACATTATAGATGTGTTCCCTTTCCCCTGCTTTCTCTCCAGCTTCCTTTGCTTTTTGAGTTATTGCTGATGGCCATCCTGACTGGAGTTAGGTGGTATCTCAATGTGTTTTTAATTTTCATTTCTTTGATGACCTGTGAGGTTGAGCATTTTATCATGTATCTGTTGACTGCTCATATGTCTTCTTTTGAGAAGTGTCTGTTCATGTCTTTTGCCTACTTTTTAATGGTTGTTTTTTTTTTTTTCCTTTTGGTACCTTTGAGTTCCTTGTATATCCTAGATGTTAGGCTTTTGTCAGATATAAAGTTGGCAAATATTTTTTCCCAGTCTTTGGGACATCTCCCCACTCTCCTGATGGTCTCTCTTTAAGCTCTTAATACTACCTGTGTTGTTCTCGTATTGCCCCTTCATCCTCAAGCCAGCAACAGCATGTTAAGTCCTTCTGGTGCTCAAATCTCTCTGACTTCTTCTGCCACATCTCTTCTTCTTTCAGAAAATTCTTTTCTTTTAGAGGCTTAGACACAAAACAGTACTTGTACAATTTCATTTGTATGAAACATAAAAGCCAAATCCATAGTTATAGAAGGCAGATCAGGTGTTATGTAGGCCACAGGTGGGGATTATGATTGATTGGGCAGGGGTATAGGGGAACATTCAGAGGTGATAGAAATCTTCTCCATCTTGATTATGTTAATTATTGAAAGATGTATATATTTGGCAAAATTGATAAACTGTGTACTCAAAATAGGTTCAATTATAAAACACAACTTATACTTGAATAAAGTTGATTAAAAGCATATATGATTCTCTCTTGTTTAGATGAGCAATGTTAAGTTCAGTCATTTATTTCAGGAGCTTTGTAAGAATATATTAGAAAAGAAAGGTTACTGATTACTACGTCCCAACTTTGTCTCATCTCTCTGCTGAGTCCTAGCAAACACAAAAATGTCATTCTGAATTTTGAAGTTCTGAGAGTAGCAAATATTGGTACTAGATTGTGCACTTGCTATGCCTTTGTGTCTAAAATTTATTGTGTGGATTATGCATTTGGAACAGCTCTTTCTCATTGTCAATAGATTTTATTGCAAGAAATGCATAACATTTTAAGTAGTCTCTGAAAGGGTCAGTTTCAACTCCTCTTTTATGTTCTGCAATTTTCTTTCTATTTTGTTCTAGTTATGATATTCCTGAATACCATGAACTACAGCAAATTTTGTCCCAATAATTATGAATTAATCCCTTAAGAAGAGTTTCTGGGATTTGATGCTTACATTATGTAGACACTGGTCTAGATAGTATTTTTAAAAAAAATTTGAATTGTGGTGAAATAGACATAACATAAAATTTAACATTTTAACAATTTTAAGTGCCTAATTCAGTTCCATTAAGTACATCCACATTGTTGTTTAAACATCACTGCCATCCATTTCCAGAACTTTTTCGTCCTCCCAAACTGAAATTTAACCACATTAAACAATAACATGTCGTGTTCTCTTCCCTCAAGAGAATACCTCGTCACCCCCATTCTACTTTATGTCTTTAAGAATTTGGCTATTCTAGACAGTTCAAATAAGTAAAACCATGCAATATTTTTCTTTTTGTAACTAGTTTGTTTTACTTCAAATTATGTTTTCAAAATAAATCCATATTGTAGCATGCATTAGAATGCCCTTCCTTTTTCAGCTAAATAATACTTCATTATATATATGTAATATATCACATTTCATTTATCCATTCATCCATCGATCAGCTCTAGAATTACTTTCACATTTTGGTTGTTTTGAATAATGTGTCTATGAATATTTATATACAAATATCTGACCAATCTCTCCTTTCAATTCTATTAAGAATATAACCAGAAAAAATTGTTTTATCATATGATAATTCTATGTCTAATTTTTTGAGGAAAAGTCACACCGTGTTCCACAATGGCTGCACCATTTTATACTACTGTCAGCATTGTGTTCCAACTTCTCCACATCTTTGCCAACACTTGTTATTCTGTGGTTTTTTGGTTCCACTTTTTTATAGTAGCCATTCTCATGACTGTGAAATGGTATCTCATTGTGGTTTTGATTTACATTTCCCTAACTAGTTATGTTGAGCATCTTTTTTTTTTTTTTATGTTTAAATCTCATTTATTGTAGTAAGCGGAGAAGGAAGAAATTTAATAATATGTTGTTTTTCCTATTAGTTATATATGTTGAGCATCTTGTATGTACTTGTTAACAATTCATGTATCTTCTTTGGAAAAATGTCAATTCAAGCCCTTTGCCAACTGTAAAATCAAGTTTTTTTCTTTACTGAATTATGGGAATTTGTAAATCTATTCTGGATTTTACTCCCTTATCAAATGTTTTCTTATATTGTGTGGATTTCCTTTCACTCTGTTGTTACTCAGCTAATGCAAAAAACTATTAATTTTGATAAAGATTAATATTTTCATTTTTCTCTGTCATTCGTGTTTTGGCATCATATCCAAAAAATTTTAAAATGTTTTTAATTCAACTAAAAAATATATATACTATTTAAAAAAATAAATATATAACTATTTGTTGATCACTATTCACCAGTATTTACAATAAACACTACACAGTTGTGTAACATTCTGATTATTACAGTTATTGTTTTTTCTGGCTTTTGCAGAAGAAACCCCAATACTGAAAAGATTCAGCCAACATGTAAGGAATGAGTTGGAGTGAAGGAAAGACTTGCAGGTCAATAGTTTAAGATTACAAAATTTGTCACTCACTTATGGCATGAGGTCCGTCTTAGATATCCCATACATCATGACTTTTCAGTCAATAAAGCACAGGGATTTCAAATTTTTGTAAAGGAATGACTCACTAGAGGAATATTTAAATGTCTATTTAGCTATGTCTTGCTTAGCTATTTAAAACAAACCAAGATTTTACTTTTCTCTTCTGAATGGGGAAGTTGTTTGTAGTGATAAAATTTTTCTTTTTAGGAATTTTTCAAACAAATGGCTAAATGAATATAACTGAAGGTATAGATGTGGATTCTGATACGGCTGCTTTTAAATTATCTAATTTAAATGGTTCAATTAGTTACAGAAGCACATATTTAATTTGAAATGTCCTAGCTTCAGGTAATTTTCATTTTAACTTGAAATGATTTATTTCTTAGGTTGCTCAGAATGATGGCGTCTTTGAAACAGGGACTTATCTATGGTTTTTGCTTTAGTGAATGCTTAAAAAGAGACAATAAAAAGGAAACCATTTACATCTTCATTTTACACATACAGACAGAAAATAAAGGCAGGATTATTCTAGGCATATGAGTAAAACATAAATTCTGATTGAGTAATGACTATGGTAATTTCCCTCAACATTTAGAAAAGTTGTCCTCTAATGCAAAGGAAATAACATACCCTGGTATCAAATGTTCTTTTCTGATAAAGGAAGCAACTACAGAAAGCTTTTGTTTATTTGTTCAAAGTAGCCAGTGCTATTGATGTAAAAAAAAACAAAAAACAAAAAAAAAGGAATATAACTTTTCCCTGACAGATCTCCCAATACTACTTTCAAAATGAACTTATCAAACTTGATTTTCATTAGAGTACAGTTATTTCTTTTTTTTTTTCCTCTCTCTGTATCAACAGCTTTAGGGGGTACAAATAGTTTTTGGTTACACGAATGAAAATGCAATTATTCCTTTACACTAACAAATGAAAAACCAAGATCCAGATATTGCACACACACACACACACACATACACACACACACACACGCTAGCAATGCAAACAATTATTGAGCTTCATCTTCTGGATAAGAATGCTAAGTTAGTCTATCTTTAAAAAAAGCAATTACAATTTGAGGATACTTCTTATTTGCCTCTTTTACCAGCACCAAGTCAGCTTCATCTGAATCTTTTCATTTCAGGAGAAACATCAATTCTCCACTACTGTCTGTGGCACCAATTATTCCCTCAGAATCAAGACCTCTGGCAAAATCTCTTGGTTTAATTAGCAGCATCTCTTTTCTTCTTTGATTTGCTATCATTAGATTCAGTCAGATAGAGATGTTCATTTTGTACCACCTTTTTCTTTACTGACTTTTTGAGAATTAAGAAGTGCTTCTATTAACTCTGGGCTATCAATTTTTTTTTCAGGTTCACAAGTATTGTCAGCATCTGCAAATACTTCCTTTTCAGAAAATATTCTATTTCAATACATGTCAGTCCAGTTCTTGCTCCACTAAAAATTTTTCAGGTTCAGTTTATTTGACTCTATATTTATTCAATTTTATTTCTTTCCCTTTTTTTAGTTTTATTGGAAACCAATTTTTATTGTAAACTTGAAGAGCTGTTCACTGCCTCTGAGTAGTGAAGATACAGATCAAAGGTGTCTCTGGCCCTGCACACCTCCCATGTATTTATTCTTGCAGAGTACAGAGCACTGTGAAAAACATTTGAACTTCACTTGGTATGAATGTAAAATTTAGAAGTCTTTCTGAATCCTTTTCTCGACAGTTTAGGACAATTGTACTGTCTGTGTTGTCTGATTTTAAATCTAACCTAAACTGAAGCATAGGTATTAAAATTGGTTAGTAATGCCTGTTTAGGATATGATTATCAAAACTTATAGTCCAGAATACATAATTTGTGTACATGTGTATGTGTGTGCTTAAACCATTGTCAAAATACAGAAACAACATTTTAAAAATCTTAAATAGTTGAACCTTTGAGAATATGTTCATGTTTAATATTTTGTTTTATTTGACTAATTATAAGCAAAGGAATTTCTCTGCAGTTTCTTGACATACTTGAATATCAGTGGAGTCATCAAAAACTGTTAAACAAAAGGCTTTGAACCTGTTCACTATGGTTCCTTCCAGAGGAAATCCTTCTGTGTTAAGAGCATGAAAGTAGTGCTGTCAACATGTTCCTTACCTTTCAAACATGCTATGGAACCCTAATGGTGACTTAGCATATTTAAAGTGTTACTCTGTCACTGTATATGCAGAATTACACACTCCTACTTACTGATTCTTTATCCTTATCCTAATTGTAATGTGTTTATCGTTCTTCAAAGCTATTAAATACTATTGAATCAGAGTTTAAAACAATTAAGGCTTTTAGGAAGGTAATTTATTATATGATATACTTTATTCTTATTCAATGTTTAAAGAAATACATACAACTATTTCAGGTTTAGAACAACATGATGTTATGATGCTAAATTTAAATGTTAATACAGAAGCTAATAGGGGATGCTTTTTAAATAGAATTGTAGCCTCTATTTTGGCCCATTTATAAGCAATGTCCTTTTATATGTATATTATTTCAGAAGAACTAAAATTATGCATTTTCCTATAAGTGTAATTCACATTTATGATACATATTTACTACTTAATAACAGTAATAAAACTATTAATCAGATTATTTAAAATATTAGATACATAGCCTAGAAATGACCAGTGAATCGTCATTGTCATTCTTTTCTAAGTGTGTATTTTTCTCTCAATCTATGATTCAAGGCATCTCATTATCACCCATCTGTTAAATTAACTTTACTCATAATTAATGTCATCTCTAATGTAAACCTCCTACACTTAAATAGGATAATGTATTTTAAAAAACATATTTTTTTAATAAATGAAAAATACTTCAAGTTAAAATGTGAAGCAGTATGCAGAACACCATTTCCTGTTAGAAAGTTACATTCAAATTTTATGAAATGAATCAGAATGGTTTGAGTACTCAACATACTAAACTGGAGACATTAATGGAGGTGCAGTTACTCTGTAACTGCTATGTTAATGCTGACTTCCAGCTTAAATCTCTGCCTGGGGCAACCAAAATCTCTGTGTTGAGGCTATTGGTAAACTAGAAATCGAAAAACAGGTTGCTTAGATTCTTTCAGAGTTTTATAAACGATGGTGGGGATGTGACTTTCCTGCTGTTGGATTTCTAATTTGTGGGATTTACTTTTTAGTGTTGAGTTCCACTTTACTACTTAAGAAAATATGGATGTATAACCACATGACTTACTGATTATTGACACTTCTTCTCTACCAACCACTCTGGCACCCAAGCAATGGAAATAATGTTAATAGAGGGAATCACAATTAATGATGAATGTTTCATTGATCACTTATTATGAGGCGGCATCATGCTACCTCACTTAGAACTGAGAAAACTGTGGTTTAAAAATAATAAATGTTGGAACCATAGCTATATTTAAGCATTAAACAAATTTAATTTTGTTGGCATGTCACAAACAAATATAATAAATATAAACCAAATAGTATAGAAGAGTTTGTAGTTAAATTCATGTCTTCAATACCACCTACCCAAATATCCCGAGGCTACCTTCTTTTTTTATTATTTATTTTTATTTTAAAGATGTGGGGTACAACTTAGGATTAGGTATACAAATGTTCATTATGCAGGCACCCTTGTTGATGAGGTGTGCCCCCCTTCCCCAGGCAGATTCCAAATACTGCCAATGCCGCTTCCCCAGCCCCTTCCCGGCAGTTTCCTGTTACTGCTGAGGCTACCTTCTAACAGTCTTTCTGTTTTAGTTTTTCCCAGTAATTTATTTCATAATTATAGACAATATTATTTTACCTCAATTTCTCAGTTTATAAACTTTGAGCAGTACTTATTGACTGCATTTTATTTTATTTGTTGATTTTTAATTACATTTTTTTTAAATTTTAAAGATGTGTGGTACAATTCGGGGTTAGGTATACAAATGGTCATTATGCAGGTGCCCTTGTTGATGAGGTGTGTCCCCCTCCCAGCAGCTTCCCCCTACTGCCAATTTCACCACACCCCTCCCTTGGCAGTTTCCCACTACTGCCAATCCCTTTCTTATAGTGTTATGATAATTGTTCAAGATCCGCCTATGAGTAAGAACATATGGTACTCAGTTCTTTGTTTCTGTGATAGATCACTCAGTATTAGAGACTCTCTGTGCATTTTTAAAAAATAAACTTTTAGATCATTTTACTTCCTACCTCCTTGACCTCTCATTATCTCAATATTTAATTGTTAGCTACTGTTTTATTGATATTGATTGGTTATATATCTTTTTTTCTTTTATTTTAGAGACAAGGCCTCACCTTGTCACCCAGGCTGGAGTGCAGGCACATGGTCATAGCTTACTGCAGGCTTTAACTCCTGAACTCAAGAAATCCATAGTAGCTGCATACAGACCTCTGCCATCATGCCTAGCTAAGTTTTAAATGTTTTGTGGAGACTGAGTCTAGCTATGTTGTCCAGGCTGGTCTTGAATTCCTGGCCTCAAGTGATTCTCCTGCATCAATCTCTCAAATTGCTGGGTCTACAGGCATGAGCCACCACAACTGGCCCTTAAACTTTAAACATTATACACATTTTATTTCTTGTTTCAACCCCCCCCCCAACGAGGGAGTGGCGCTTTGTTTTTTGGTGGTGTGTTGTTTTGTTTTTGAGTTAGGGTCTCACTCTACTGCCCAGGCTGGAGTTCAGTGCCATGTTCACGGCCACTGCAGCCTAGACCTGCTGGGCTCAAGTGATCCTTCCACCTCAGCCTTCCAAGTAGTTGCAATTACAGACATGCGCCACCACACCCAGCTAATTTTTTTATTTGTTGTAAGATGAAGTCTCGCCAAGTTGCTCAGGCTGGTCTTGAACCCGTGGGCTCAGGCATTCCTCTCAACTTGGCTTCCCAAAGTGCTAGAATTATAGGCATGAGCCACCAAGCCTGGCCAAGCTCTTTGTTTTTAAATATAAGAATAGTTCCTCTAAATTTATTTTCTTTTCTTTCTTCTTTCCATATACTATCTCTATTCATTTCAATTTTACATTGTCAAAATAACTAACATTATATATTACATCCTCAGTCACAACTAAATTTTTCTTACTTTGTCTATACCTTGGCTCTGAAACTTGCAAATAATTTTATTATCGTTTATGTTAAATAAATATTATTCATTACTAGCATGCTAGGGTTCAAATTCATTCTGTCTAATGTCATTGTCCTTTAGTAGTACAGTAAATTTGGATGTTGAATTTCCTGTATTCCTCATCCCTCACTTAAAATTCCATACATCTACTAGTTAGAACCTAGATCCTGGGTTCTCATAAACAGTTACACTGCTCTCCTAACTTTTTAGTATCCATGCAGCAGCCTTCTGTTTATATCTTCTAGAAGCTTAAAAAATCTTGTCCTATAGTAGCCACTCCTTTCCATTCTTCTTGCTGTTACAGACTTATTCCTTTTGCATAATCATACTTCCATTCCAGGAGGATTTTTTTGGCTGAAAGGAGGGCAATACATTTGCACAGTCTGTCATCTTCCAAAGGAATTCATGAAAATTGTAGCTCTGCTCAGCTGTCTCCATGGTTCAGGCTTCCCTTCTCTAAATTAATGTAGCAGAAATGGATTTGACATCTCGATTCTTTCTCAATCATGTCTGCTTTGCACTGGATCTTTTCCAAGGCCACATTTCTTTAAAAGGTCAAAGAGATCGAATCAGGCCTCAAGGCATGATGGAAACAAGTAAGAGATGCACTACGTCAGTCACCCAATAGTCGCACAGTACTTCTTCCACCTACTACTTCTTTCCTATTTACCATTGGTCTGTCTCCCCCAAGAAGAGGGATATAATTCTTTGTTTTTATCTTTACAACTAAGAGTAGTGTTGTGTTTTCTTTTATTGTTAACTTAGTACTTAATCTAGCTTATGGAAACTAAGATGAAAAGATCCATACTATTTTATTTTTCAGGTATAACTGACTGATAGCACTTAATTGTTGCTTTTTTATTGCTAACAAGGCATGAATATAAGATCATTTACCATTTCCCAGGAAAAAAAATTATAATTTGAAGCCATGACTCACAATAGGCAGGCATGATAGCAGGCACACAGAGTACTGGGATCCATAGGACAATGGTTGCTTGAATGAAAAAGGAGCAAAAGTAATAGTAGTATAGAACAAGACAGTTAACTTCTTTTGTCTGGGATTCATAAAAGGCAGGGAAATTAAAAACAAAAGTTCCAGACAGGCTGGTTTCAGGAATTTAGAGGAATTTGAATAGTGTGAATTCACTGTTCATCTCACTTAGAACAGCAAGAATTCTGGGTTGGACAAAGGTGCAAAAAGGTATCTTTGGGCACGTGGGCAGCATTACTTAGAACTAAATTTCAGTTTGTGTTGATTATAGGGATATCCCAATAAAGACAGAAAATTAGAATGTAGTCACACTAAGAAATAAGTTTAATACAATAGAAAACATTCTTGCTCTTTGACTAGCATGCAGGTTAAGGTACTTGAACCAAGGAAGCTGGGAAACTCTAGAAAAAATTTAGTAATCTGAGGTCACTGTTTCTAAGCTGCAGGTCCTTAGCTTCAGTGCACAAGACAACAGACTGCCTCCAAATCCCATTTGTTCATAAAAATAGACTTTATAATACCCTGCAGTCCCATCTTCTTTTTGTTTATGTGGTAAGACTGGGAGAGATATTGATGGGTAACTTGCCTTGCAGCTCTTACAAAGTTTAGAAACTTAAATGTGATTGTCAAATTCTTTTTAAAATTTCATCAGAATGCATCATGCTACTATTTTGATACAATTATTCCTTTTAACTTCACTATTACAAATTCCAAAATCAATACTTGCAGGACAAATCAGATCTACCCCTTTTCATGCTCCATGAGCACTATATAATAGTAGATATGAAGGTGATTTTGGCGCAAATAGTCCTATCTCTCTGATTGTCTATTTAAATACAAATCACATATCACATTAAGCAACATCCAAAAGCATCACCAGGAAATTTACAACACTAAGGAACAGCTTGCTTGTTTAATGCTGTGAGAATTGACAAGATCTAGAAAGCCAAAGCCGGAAATCCAGGATAAACTTCAGTCTGATGAACACATGAGTCAACCAAACAGCCGTTGAGAACCAGATCAATCTAAAAGTTAATAGAGAATCACTTGGATCCAAGCCATGATTTTGCCTAATATGTTATCCAGTGCTAAAATCCTATATTTGAAGCATCTCCTAGAAGCTGCCTTTATGGCAAAATAGGGTTACAGAATGTAAAGTACCAGATGTAAGCTAAAATTTTAAAAACTGTTGGATAGAAAGCAGGCTACAAGACAAAAGCACATAATGTAATAACACATTTAAAAAATAATTGTTTTCATTTAAATGTAGCCGCATATGTTTCACAGAAAAAAATGGGAAAATGCAGACCAAAAAGAATATCAGAATGTTTAAAGCCAATGAGAGGTTTGTTTTATTATTTTAAAGCCATTGACATACCCAGGGCAAGAACTTGCTTTGTGAAATTATGCAAAGACTTTCACTTCCAGAGAGCAACCTCCATCAGGACTAATGTTTAAGAACAGCTTGAGTTTTATAGACAAAGGGGGGCAAAACTACTTTAATAAAGCGCACCCCTGCTGTTCTTGCTGATGGTACCTCCTGCAATGCATTAAAACTTCTCTGTGTGCCAAATGGCTGTGGTTTTTAATCCACAATCATTATAATACCAAGCTTTTAAAATCCTGGAGACACAGAGTTTATAACTAAGGAACAGAACAGAAGAATAGTGGTGTTCCAATTGATAATCCAGTTATCTGTAAGAACTCCTCATAATTATGACTAATTGGTCAGAGTGTGAACAAAATCCTTGTTTCTATCAAAAAGTATTTTTAAAGCAGATTTTTCTGAATTGAGATTTAACTTTTGTTTTTATAAACACTCATGGTATGTACTTAAATTCACGTGAAATTACCAGATTTGTCTTATCAGGAAACTGCCAGAAATTTACAAACAAACCAGTAGAAACTCAAATTTTTTCCAGTTAGGGGAAAAGTCACAACTAGTGATGATGTGATTTGACCAAAGAGGATAGAGAGCTCACGTTTCATAGTAGCTTCAAAATTTCAAATTTAATAATTTGCACCCGCATAGGATTTTTTAAAATATATTTCAACTAATGTGGGTTTATTACCCATCTCAACTCACACATTTTCTATTTGCACAGTCTAATTATGGACCAATTAACACCATGAAGTTTAAACACATACCATGTATTTCAGTGCTCTATCTAGAATTAGACAGATGTTGCATTTCAATATGAGAAAATATCATAATTATCTAGCACTTAAAATGGTTTTAAATGATGATGAATGACATGTAATTCCGTGCTCTTTGATGCTTCCAAATATACATAGGCAAAGTATCTCTACTTAATTCAATATTTACAATTATTTAGGATGGAAGGCACTTGAGTACAAAATATAATTGTTTGGTAATTTTAACTAACAAATGGTAGATTCACAATTTATTGGTCATTTAGAATTGCTTCTAGTGCTTATGTTGTATTTTCTGAGGTATTGACAGGTGTAATGTTGTGAAGTATTACATGCTTTTATTTACCTAGAATATAATTTATTTTAATCACAAGCTAATTTATTTTAATTCCTCATCCTAGGATTCTGTACTAATCAGAGATCACAAAACAGCTTGAGTTAGTCTTCCACCAGATGCTCGAGGTGCTCTGAGCTCTCACTATAACTGTTTTAAGGGGGTTGGGGAAGCAAATATGAAGTAATTAAGTAAAAAATAGTTAAATACAAAATAAAGGTATAGACTCAGAAATTTTCTATAAGTCATGAATGATTATATTCTGACAGCTTTGAGGAAGTATCACATTTCCATAGTCAAATTTTATTGTTCAAACATCTAATCATACACATTATAAGAATAGCATATATTCCAGAAGTAGAAGATATACTGTTATTTAAATAACTTGTTTTTGAATATCTGTATTATAATCCTGTGCTTTATTGCTTTTCTTAAAATTGTAATATGAACATAAACTATCATTTGTCTACAATTGATTTTATAAAATTGAAGGTAATTTGACATTTCACAAGAAGTTATATGATAATACAGAAACACTATATTAAGCTGAAGTGGATTTATCTTTTGAACAGAGGTGGACATCTACATTCTAGTAGATTTTATTTGTGATATCAATTTATACCATGGAACATTGGTCCTAGCTATAAAATCTTGCTTCTGTTACTGATACTCTCAGAAAAATTCAACAAATCCTGGATATAGACAACATTATGTTTAAATAAGATTTTTTTTTTTTTTTTTTTTTTGAGTTGTAGTCTCACTCTGTCGCTCCCGGTCACTGCAGCCTCGACCTGCTGGGCTCCGGCGTTCCTTCCGCCTCAGCCTTCCAAGTAGCCGGAATTACAGGCATGTGCTACTATGTCCAGCTGATTTTTTTATTTATTGTAGAGATGAAGTCTCGCCAAGTTGCCTAGGCAGGTCTCGAACCCGCGGGCTCAGGCAGAGAAGCAACTGTCATCAATTATTTGAAGGAAGCAGCAACCAAAGTCAATTTTAATATGTATGGGCCAATATAAACAATGGGACAAGCCAGACCGTGGAGATTTTGCTTCTAGGTCCATCACTTAATAGCTATGTGAACTTAGGACACTTACTTACATACTCTATGCCTCATCTACAAGACATGGCGTCTGCTATGGGGAGTTATTACATGAATTAAATTAATCAAAGTATATGTGTTTAGTGTAAGTTAGCATTATAGGAGTGTTTCTTCTTGCTATTATTACTTATTTTTCCATACTGCTATATAAGATGAGCCCCAGCTCATGTTCAGTGAGTTCACTGTAAATCTAACTACAGTCAACAAATGGAAAAAAATCTTTATTCACATATCACTATATCTTTCTGTTGAATACCTACCATGATCCAAATATTTTTGACACTTGTATGGCCCTTGCAGTATAATTAGGTTTATGATGTGATGCTATGAAGAGAACTTTACCCAAATCAATCTTCTAATATATTAGGGAACAGAGCACTAATGTTCTACAAGAAGTTGAGAAGTTTCAATTTATATTCCTCCTTTTCTACATGCTCTCTAATTTACCTATGCCTCTTCTTGCCAGTGAACATTGAGACTTTGTTATATTTGAGAATCAGCTTTGTACTATATTTCTCTACTCTTTGTTAAGACGTGTGCGTTTTCTGTACAATAGTACCCTAGAAAAATACATGAGCTAATGAATCATTAGCTAATTTTTCTGTCTTTTACTTAATTCACACAAGGATCTTCTTATTTTAGACCCCACATTATACTTTATTTACTTGTAATTTATTTTATGTGCATATTTTACATTTTATAACACATATAACTTATTTTATAGTTTAAAACATACAATTTACTTCAAGAGTTATTTCAATGTATGAGAAGTTGGTAATATTTCTATTGTTATTTAGGGAGTATCAAAGCTATTAAACAGATTACTTTATATAAAACAACCAGAATGATCTAAGCACATTACTCCAGAGGAAAGCCTTATAGAGCAATATTAAATTTTCTTGCAGCTTTAGGAATAATAATTTTAATAATAAATCATTTAATTTAAGGTAGAATATTGATAGAGAAAAGAGTTTGTATTCTTTTTTTAACTTTTAAAATTTTTTTATTTTAAAATTGTGGGGTACATTTCAGGGTTAGGTATACAAATATTCACTGTGCAGGTACCCTTGTTGATGAGATGTGCCTCTCCTTCCCCAGGCAGATTTCCATTACTATCAGTCTTATCTCCCCGCCCATCCCCTCCGCAGTTTCCTGCTACAGTCAATCTTTTTCTTACAGTATTGCAGTAGTTGTTCAAGGTCCACTTATGAGTGAGAACATGTGATACCCAGTTCTTTGTTTCTGTGAAAGATCACTCAGTTTTATAAACTCTAATTCCATCCAGGTTGCTGCGAAGTTCATGATTTTGTTCTTCTTTATGGCTGTGGAATAGTCTATCATGT
>CAUYQG010123879.1:0-14612 GCA_963574415.1 Tarsius wallacei | reverse complement strand
TGCCCCCTCTCACCCCTCCTGTTCAATATAGTATTGGAAGTCCTGGCTAGAGCAATCAGAGAAGAGAAGGCAATCAGGGGTATCCAAATAGGTATAGAGGAAGTCAAGCTATCTCTCTTTGCAGATGACATGATTGTATATTTTGAAAACCCAAGAGAATCTGTCAAAAACCTCTTTGCACTGACAAAGGACTCAGGGTATAAAATAAAAGTGCAAAAGACAGTAGCATTTCTATACACCAATAATAAACAAATAAAAATCCAAATAAAAAGCATAATCCTATTCACAATAGCCATAGAAAAAAGAAATACGTTGACATCTTCCTAACCAGAGACGTGAAAGACTTTTTACAACAAAAACTACAAAACACTGCTTAAAGAAATCAAAGATGACACAAACAAATGGAAAAATATTCCATGCTCATGGATTGGAAGAATCAACACTGTTAAGATATCCATAAGATATCCAAGGCAAACTGCATATTTAACACAATACCCATCAAATTACCAGCAGCATTCTTCTCAGACCTGGAAATGACAATACAGGAATTCATATGGAAACATAAATGACCTCGAACAGCCAAAACAATCCTCAGCAAAAAGAAAAAACAAAACAAAACAAAAAAGCAGGAAGTATCACACTCCCAGACTTTAAACTTTATTATAAAGCTACAATAATCAAAATAGCCTGGTATTGGTACAAGAACAGGTGTATAGACCAATGGAACAGGATAGAGATTCTAGAAGCAAAACCTCAATTTCTCAACAAAGCCTCTAACAACCACCACTGGGGAGAGGAGAACCTATTCAGTAAATGGTGCTGGGAAAACTGGCTGACCACATGCAAAAGATTAAAACAAGACCCCTACCTATCACCATAAAAAAAAAATCAACTCTAAATGGATCAAAGACCTAAACATAAAACCTCAAACTATAAGAACCTCAGAAAGCACAAGAGACACCCTTATGGAAATAGGAACTGGCAACCAATTCTTGATCAAAACCCCAAGTGCCCATACCATAAGAGATAAGATAGACAAGTGGGACCTCATCAAACTGACAAGCTTCTGCAAAACCAAAGAAATCATCAAGAGAGCAGGGAGACTGGGAAAAAATATTTGCCAACTGTATGTTTGACCAAGGCCTAACATCTAGGATCTACAAGGAACTCAAATGTGCCAAAAAGCAAAAACAAACAACCCCATTACAAAACGGGCAAAGATATGAATAGACACTTCTCAAAAGAAGACATATGAGCAGCCAACAGATACATGAAAAAATGCCCAGCCTTACTAGTCACCAAAGAAATGCAAGTTAAAACTACACTGAGATACCACCTAATTCTAGTCAAGATGCTTATCATCAATAACTCAAAAAACAACAGATGCTAGAGAGAATGCGGGGAAAAGGGAATACTTCTACACTGCTGGTGGGAGTGTAAACTAGTACAACCTCTGTGGTGGCAAACAGTTTGGTGATTCCTAAAAGATCTAAAAATAAACCTTTCATATGACCCTGCAATCCCCCTGCTGGGAATATACCTGGAGGAACGCAAATCACTCTATGAAAAAGATAACTGGACACATATGTTTATTGCAGCATTATTCACAATAGCAAAAACATGGAACCAACCATGCTGCCCATCAAAAGAGGACTGAATTTTTTAAAAATGTGGTACATATACATTATGGAATATTATGCAGCCATAAAGAAGGACAAAATTATGAACTTTCACAGCAACTCGGATGGACTTAGAGTCTATAATACTGAGAGATCTATCATAGAAACAAAGAACTGAGTATCACATGTTCTCACTCATAAGCGGACCTTGAACAATTATTGTAATACTATAAGAAAAGGACTGGCAGTAGTGGGAATCTGCCAGAGTGGGGGGCACACCTCATCAACAAGGGTACCTGCATAACAACCATTTGTATTCCTAACCCTGAATTGTACCCCACATCTTTAAAATAAAAATTAAAAAATAATAATAATAAGCCAGTCACAAATGGACAAATACTGTATGATTCCATTTATATGAAGTTCCTAGAACAAACTCATAGAGACAGAAAGTAGAATGGTGGTGGCCAGAAATGCGAAGTTGTTGCTTAATGAATATAGAATTTAAGTTTCACAAGATGATAAAGTTCTGTTGGTTGGTTGTACAGTGTGAATATACTTGATGCTACTGAACTTTTCACTTATAAATGGTTAAGATGGCAAATTTTATATTTTTTAGCCACAATTAAATATAATAAAATTTTAACAGCCCACAACCCTTTCTAATCTTTTTCATTATTTTTCCTTTGCCATTTCCAGTCTAGAAAAGCATTTTCTTCTGTGTTCATATTTGCATTGCAGTAAGTTTGCAAAACTGTAGATTATTTTGACAAAGTGAGAAAATTAGGGAAAATCTACCACCAACAAAGTTAAAATGTCAGATATTATTTTTGCATGTTCTCTATTTATGACTCAATTATATACTACAAAAAACACTTGACACAGGTATAGCCTGAGCCCTTGTATGAAAAAAGTAAAGTCACGCATGTAAATATATTCAATTAATTCACTGTGCCTTTGGTTTGGGTAATTCCCAGACATTTATGTGCCTATTGAACACAGAAGAAACCATCTATAGAACCTGTATTATGCTGTGAGAGCATGTGATTAGGGAAAACCAAAAAGGTTCAAAGAATAAAGTAAGCCATAGCGGAGGTAGGAGGGAAGATTAAAACCTGTGAGATTGTAGCTGGTTTAGAAGAATATCAAATGGTATGGCAGACTGCTAGTTATCTTTTAATATCTGTTCTCTCTTCTCGATAATAATAGCTTAACTGGGCAAATAGTCCACAAGCTAAAGTCTATTTCTCAAGCCTCAAATATAGCTATATATTAATAATATTCTAGACACTAGGATGTAACTAGGAGTAATAAGTACAAATTCTGGAATGTGTGTGTGTTTTTTTTAATAAGAATACAATATTTTAAAAAATCTGTGTGAAGGTAACAGATACCTAACAAAACTAGAATGTACAGGAATTTGTAAAAGACCAAGAACAGTTGAGGCAATCCTGAAGAAGAAAAAGTAGGAGAAATTACTCTCCCAGGTATTAATACTTATTTTAAAAAGCTATAGTAACTTTAGCTGGGTGTGGTAGTGTGTGCCTGTAATCCCTAGCTACTCTGGAAGCTGAGGTGGGAGGATGACTTTAGCCCCAAAATTTGAGGCTAAAGTGAACTATGATTATGCCACTGTATGTACTTTACAGAGCAAGACCTGTCTCTTAAAAAAAAAAAAAAATCCCTACAGTAACCAAGATGATTTTACTTAATGGTACTGGTATAGAGACAGAAAAATGAATAAAATAGAATCCAGAAACAGACACATATATATTTGAATATCTGATTTATGGCAAGAATGGTACTAAAGAGCAGTAGGCAAGACAGTCTTTTCAATAAATGGTGCAAGGTCAAAAACATAACCATATGGGGAAAACTTAATCTTACACTATATACAGAAAAGTCAATTCCAGGTGAACAGTAGATCTGAAAATGAAAGAGGCAGCAAAAAAGTTTCGATGATAAAATAAAATAATATCTTCAAGGCCTAAGGTAGGGAAAGATTTCTGAAATACAACACACACACACAAGAAAAACATATATCATAAAGGAAAATAATGAATCATAGGATTACATTAAAGTTAAGAACTTTTGCCTGAATTGTATCCCACATCTTTAAAACAAAAAAATTTAAAAAAAGAACTTTTGCTCACCCCAACAGGAGAGTGAAAAGTTAATACACAGAGTGGGAGAAGATATTTGCAATATGGATAACTGACAAAGGGCTTGTAATGATATTATATAAAGAACTCTCATAAATCAATAAGAAATAAGACAAACCAACAGAGAAGTGGTAAAGGCCTTCAATAGGAATGTCACAGAATAGGATATCCAGCCAATGAATATATGAAAAGGTGCTCTCCTACCAATCATCAGGGAAATAAAAATTAAAACTACTACCGCTATGGCATATCCACCAGAATGGCTAACATGTAAAAGACTGACGATACCAAGAGTGAAGAAAGATGTGGAGTGATACAAACTCTTCCACACTTCTTGTGGGAGTGTAAAGGAGTACAACCACTTTGAGAAATTGTCTGGCATTAGCTAAACTGACCATTCACATACCTTATTCAGTCCTAGGTACATATTCAACAGAAATGCTTCAACATGTACAACAAGGACATCTACAAAAAAGTTCATGACAATCCAAAATAGAAATAACCCAAATCTTAACAGCAGAATGAGCCAGGTTCAGTGATGTACACCTGTAGTCCCAGCTACTAGGGAGGTTGAGGTGGGAGGATCACTTGAGCCCAGGAATTTGAGTCCAGCCTAGGCAACATAGTTAAATCTTGTCTCAAAACAAACAAATAAATAGTAGAATGAATAAAATGGTGTGATCATAAGATGGGATTATTTGTATACAAATAAAAATAAAACTATTGTGACATGCAACAACTTGGACAAATATCACACACATAATGTTGAACAAAAGAAGTCAGAGTTAAAAGAGCAAATGTATGATTCCATTTATACTAAAGTTTAAAAACTGGAAAAACAAATCGTTTTAACGATTTCCTTTGGAAAGGTGTAGCGGTGTGGCAAAGTGGCAAGGAGGACTTCTGGAAAGCTAGTAATGGTAATATTCTATTTTTTGACGTGGGTGCTGATTATACCAATGTATTCACTTTGTGATAATTGAGCTGAACCATTTACCATTGGTGCATTTTCTTATATGTGCGTTATACTCCAAATAACAAGTTTAAAAAGAAAAAGTAAGGAGGGTACCAGTCCTTTGTCCTCTCCTTCCTGCTGCTAGCACTACAGATGAAATGATAAAAGTTAGAGCAGCCATCTTAGACACAGATGGAAGCTACAAACTGAGAATGGTAGAGCTGTCTTCTCAGCTAAAGATACTCTGTCTCTGAAATGTGAGAGGTAAAATTCTATATAGTTTAAGCTATAGAGTTTTTCATCTATTTTTATAGACATTTCAGACAGTACCCTAGCTAGTAAATGTAAAAACATTAGCCTGAACATAGAAAATAAATTTTGGTTAATATATAGTTCCAGGTTCTGTTGGTTTGTTTGTAGAGAGGGGAGGTGTTATAGCTTAATTTATTCTGTAACTGTGATCATTATAAGCTCCAGGACTATAAGTTGATTTATGTAAAGATGAATAAAAAAACTGAGTACTTGTTATTCTTAACAATAATTAAATCCAAACTATATTCTTGAACCAGAAAGATTGATTTTTTAAAAAAATATTTTTTTGACATCAGAGATTATCAGGACAATAGGAAGCTAGAGGCCAATGTTAACAACTGGGGATCTGGATGAAGGATTGTGACAGTTTTTTTTTTCTATTCTGGCAACTTTTCTGTAAACTTGAAATTGTTTCCAAATAAGAAATTTAACAGTGTACATAAGGTCACAGTGATGGGAACAACAGGCACTGGGGCACTCCTAATCAGGGGAGAAAGGGAGGGCGAATAAGGGATGAAAAACTACCCACCACCTAGGTGACAGGCTCAATATAAGCCCAAGCCTCACCATCACACAATATACCTGTATAACAAAACTGCACATGTACTCCTTGAATATAAAAATAAAGAAATAAAATAAATTTTTTTAAATAATGTTTAAAAAGATAGTGTGATTAACTTGGAAATTCACATCTTTGAAAAAACCAAAAGCTGTAAATCAAAAAGATTTTCACCATACATAAAATAGAAAGATGCCATAGTAGAAGAAAAATGACCAAAGCAGTAATTGAACGGGTGTCCAATACAAGTTCTGCTACTAGTGACTATAAGTCAACTAAGCTCTCTGGGCACTAGTTATCATTGAAATAAGGTCATTTAAGTGATGTTTAAAGTTCCTTTTCAGTCTTAAAACTCTACAATTCTCAATTACTTTCAGTGCTCACCTCCTTACCTCCCATATATTTTCAAAAAAAGATATGTCTCATAAAATTAATATATTTTGTTAAATTCTAACATGTTTTGTTAAATTCTAAAACTTATACAATTTTTCAATAAATTGAATAATAAATCTTACTGAAAGCATTATAAGATGACTCAAAATCATGTCAATTTGTCAGCAACCACTATACTCACATAATATCCACACCTCCTGGAGTAGCAGATGATGACGTCTGCTCTTTGCTGGATGAAGAATCAGTAGTACATTCTGGTTCGGATACCGAATCACTGCTGCAAGGCTCACTATTTGGAGATGCATTCCTTTGAGTGGTAGTGTCGACTGCTATAGATGTTAACTCACCCTCACTGAATGCATCACTTATAAACATGCCTTCATGGATTAAATAAGCCACCTCTGTGTCCAATGAATTATCTTTTCCAGCATTCTTCTGTTGTGAAATCTCCTCCAATTCTCTAGTCCTCTGGTTTTTGTCAAGAACTGAGAGAACAACACTGTGAATGATATTTAACGTAGCCTACAAAAAAACAGGATACACTTTTCAAGGATTTAAAATATCTTGTACCTAAAGTTCCCCAAAGTAAATTCAGTGCACATAATTTTGAATATCTATGATCATAAATAAGTCAAATTCATGTATATCTACCAATCTTTTATTATCCAGTAAAAGTGACATGAAAAAGAACTGCTCAGAAGAAATAGGTTCACTAAAGCTTAGAAATAAAGTTTCTGTACTTCAACTAATTTTTAAATTGGAAATCTCCCCTAAAATATATTGTATATTTCTCTAATCTCTTAAACAAGTTACACTAAACCTAACTGGCCTCTCATAGAATCACATTAAGTTAATATGCCTGCCTAAAAGAAAAATAATCCATATTCCCTACTATGTCTAGCACCGGCCCATCTCTCTCCTCTTCTCTACCTTCTCTCACTTATTCACTACTCTCCAGACATTCTGGTTCTCTTTCTATTATTTCTATTCTGCTGTTTTCTCTCCCCAGACACTCTTCACCTTGATCTTTGCATACACTTTTTTCTCATCACTCAGGATCTGGCACAAATGCTCACTTTCTCCAAGGAGCCTTCTGTGAAAATCCTACCAGCAACTCCATCCCATTATTCAGTTAAAAAAATTATCACTATCTAAAATTATCTTTTTAAATTTGTTTATTCTAGGTCTCCTTCCACTAGAATGCTAGCTCCATGAAACACTGTAACCCTAATGCCTAGAATAGTGCCTGGCAAATAGGAGGTGCTCAATAAATATTGAGAGCTAGATGAGCCAGGCGTGGTGGCTCATGTCTATAATCCCAGCACTTTGGGAGGCCAAGGTGAGAGGACTGCCTAAGCCTATGGGTTCAAGACCAGCCTGGGCAACTTGGCATATCTCATCTCTACAATAAATAAATTTTAAAAAATTAGCCAGGTGTGGTAGCGCACGCCTGTAGTTCCAGTTACTTGGAAGGCTGAGGCGGAAGAATCGCCTGAGCCCAGCGGGTCGAGGCTGTGGTGGCCGTGAGTATGCTACTACACTCCAGCCTGGGTGACACAGTGAGACTCCAACCTCCCCCCGCCCCACACACACACAGAGAAAGAAAGCTAGATGAATAAGGAGTAAACGTATATAAATTAATGTCTTTATGGACTATTAAGAAATAAGGGGCTATTTTAGCATTCATTGCCTATTTTAGCATTCATGGTTGATTCTCATAATTTATTTCTCCCATTCTCAAAACACTTTATTTCTTTTTTGGAATTTACATGGTTGTAGGGAAGCAGGTTCTAACTTCAGGTCTCTAAAATTAGGGAAAGGGTCTAAGCTAGTCCAATCTGTGCATGGAACCCCATGATCTGAGCGTAAAGTTAAAGAAGGTACACAGAAGAGAGAACTGCAGAGAAATAACTCCAAGTCTTGAGACATCATCAACACCTCTATCACGTACCTGAAGGCTGGCCTACACCTGGATATTTTTTAGTTATATGAGTTAATAATTCCCTTAATTATTTGAAATGTTATGAGTTGTGTTTTCTATTATTTGGAAATGAAAGCACTGAAAGTGAGACAATAGCCAATACAGTATACAGCTGATACAGCCTTCAAAACCTTAAGTAGCCAGTGTTTATGGAAACTTCATTTTTTTTCCTTCTTCATTGACAATTAACTTATTCTGTATTCTCACAAATTTGTTGCTTACTACTTTCCACTGTTGCTTTTACTCCTAACTACTGACCAATCTTTGATGTGTTAACTTTCCCAAACTTGTTTTGCCTTGCTTCTTTCTTATCTCATCAGTCTTGCTAATTTATCTTTCTTAACTTTTTAAAATAAAAGAGCCATGATTATGGGCATGGTCTTTCCTCCCCAATGTCCATTCTATACCACCTCCCCATGGTATAGCAGCCATGTAATTTGGATAGAACTGAGCCCACCTTCCAGCTTCAAGTGTCAGTCTTGAATAGCTCACTTTGTGTACTCCCAAACCTCCTTGCCTCGTGATTAGTTCAGAGATGAGAAGAAAAATTCAGACCTAAACCAGTCAGTGTATGACATTTTCCTGACCACAGGAAGTGGGCAAGCAACCTAAATTGGTTCAACCAATTAAAATCAAGGACTTACATTTGGTGACTGAAGAAAAAAAAAAAAAACTCTAGGTGAAAAATTCTTAATTGGTTCAATCAATAAAGGAATAAAGGAGAATAAAAACTCTAGGTTAAAAAAACAGAAAAGAAAAATTCTAGGTGGTGTAGAATTGTGGCAAATGTGGCAGACCTAGAACTGGTGAAGCCAACAAAGAGGAAGGCAGAGCTGAATTAAAAACAAAGAAACTAAGCTGGAGTACCAAGACAAAACCATGCATGAAACTCATTTCTAGTCTTAGGGTTTGTTTTTTGTTTTTTGTTTTTGTTATCTGAGCCAATACATTCCTTTTATTGTTTAAACTAGTTTGATTTGAATATTTTTCTCCCTTTTAATAACATCTTCGCTGATACAATAAGTTTTCCATATACAGTATATTGGTATTCTCTTAGGGATTCTTCTTTGCTGTTTTCATCAAATCTACGGTTTTAAAAATCTGCTGATTATTTTTCCCAACTTCAGAGTCATTCTTGCTTAAGGATGCCAAAAGACCTGTCTCAAAAAAAACAAGCTTTTACAATATGTAATAGGATCAATAGTAGATACATGGATTAATTTCTGAACTATTACAGTCTGTAGTAAGTTCATGTTGCAAAAAAACTAGGACAACTAAGCCAAATATAATATTCCAATCTTGAGAACGAAGTGAATAAAACACTCTGGTAACCATACTGATAAATCTCCAACAGGATAGATTAGGATTATTTGTCCACCAACAAAGTGAAAATTTAAGAGCTAAAAAATCTTTGAAAAGAATGTAAGCTGCATTTAAGAGCACTTTTCTTTTCAGCTACAAAAATCTGCTTAATATATGGGGTACATATAACAAACAAGAATTTTAATAAAAATTCAAAATACAATTAACAGTAAATTATGGAGGTCTCATACTTCCTGACTTCAAAACTTACTACAAGACTTGCAATTGTAACAGTATGGCACTGACCATAGCTCAGAAATTAACCCCTGTATATATGGTAAAATTTTTTGACAAGGGTGCCAAGACCATTCAATGGAACAAGGACAGTCTTTGCAACAAATGATGCTGGGAAAACTGGATAACCACATGCCAAAGAATAAAGGTGGACTCTTATCTTATACCACATATAAAAAATAACCAAAATTGGTAAAAGTCCTAAACATAAGACCTGAAATAATAAAACTCGTAGAAGAAAACACAAGGAGAAAGCATCATGACACTGAATTTGGCACTGATTTCTTGGATATGAAGCCAAAAGCACAGGCAACAAAAGAAAATATAGATAAACTGGACTACATCAAGATAAAAAAAATCTGTGCATCAAAAGGCACAATTAACAGAGTGAAGAGAGCAACCCACAGAATATGAGAAAATAATTGTATATGACATAGCTGATAAGGAGTTAAGATTTGGAATATATAAAGAACTCCTACAAATCAACAACCAAAAAAACCCAAAAAACCCCATTAAACACTAGACAAAGAAGACATAAAAATGGTCAATAAGCACACAAAAAGATGTTCAACGTCACTATTCATTAGAGAAATGCAAATTAAAATCACAGTAAAATACCACCTCATACCCATTAGGATGGCTACTCTCAAAAAAAAATTGGAACTCTTATGCAATGTTGGTGGGATGGCAAAATGGTGAAGCTGCTATGGAAACAGTATAAATGATCCTCAAAAAATTAGAAGTAGAATTACTATATAATCCAGCAATTCCACTTTTGGGTATACACTCAAAAGAATTGAAAGCAAGGACTCAGATATTTGTATACCCATGTTCATGGCAGTATTATTTACAATAGCTAAAAGGTGAAAGCAACTTGTGTCCATTGACAGATAAATGGATAAACAAAATGTAGTATATATGCATATACTAGAATATTATTCAGCTTTAAAAAGGAAATTCTAACACATGTTACAACATAGATGACACCTTTGACAACTTGAGGACATTAGGATAAGCAAAATAAGCCAGTCACAAAAGAACAAATATTATATGATTTCATTTCTATGAGGTACCTAGAATAGTTAGGATCATAGAGACAGAAAGCAGAATGCTGTTTGCCAGGGACTGGAGGATGGAGGGAATGGAGAGTTATTGTTTAATTGTTAACTCTGATACAGAGTTTCAGTTTTGCAAGTTGAAAAGAGTTCTGAGGATGAATAGTTGTGATGGTAGCACAACAGTATGAATGGACTTAATGCCACTGAGCTATACACTTAAAAATTGTTACGATGGCTTATGTTATGTTTATTTTACCATGAAAATTTTTCCAAAAAAACAAAACATACTAAAAAAGGGCATATACTAAAAAAGGACAATTGCTGGGCATAGTGGATCGTGACTTTAATTCCAGCACTTTGGGAGGCTGGGACGAGTGGATTGCTTGATCCCAGGAGTTCAAGACAGCCTGAGCAATATAGTAAAACCTCGTCTCTACAAAAAAATTTTTTTAAAAATTAGCTGGGTGTGGTGGCATGCACCTGTAATCCCAGATACTTGGGATGCTGAGGCTGAAGGATCGATCACCTGTGCCCAGTAGGTCCAGTCTGAATGACAGAGTGAGACTCTTACCTTAAAAAAAAAAAAGTTTGGCCGGGCTCGGTGGCTCAGCCTGTAATCACAGCACTTTGGGAGGCTGAGGCGAGTGGACTGCCTGAGCCCCTGGGTTCGAGACCCACCCGGGCAACTTGGCGAGACCTCGTCTCTACAATAAATAAAAAAAAAAACTAGCTGGGTGTGGTAATGCGAGCCTGTAGTTCTGGCTACTTGGAAGGCTGAGGCGGAAGGATCGCCAGAGCCCAGCAGGGTGAGGCTGCGGTGGCCGGGTGCGTGCCACTGCACTCCAGTCTGGGCGAAAGGGTGAGACTCCGACTCAAAAAAAAAAAAAGCATAATTAACAGCAATATTAGATCCTCAAAAATCATTAATAATACACTCAAATATGAAAATTTCAAACCCCAACCTTTTTTATTGTTTACCTATTCAAAAAAAATTATTGAAATGTTCTGGTTGAAATTTTATCCTCTTGTTTCTTTTCTTAAAAACTATCCTTTGTTTTCAAGAAATAAATACAAGAGAGTTGGAAAGTAAATTATTAACTCTGATAAATGAAACAAGAAATTCAAATAGTTATTTCCTGTAACATGGCAAATACTATTAAAAAGCAAAACAACTTTTTATAATTATAAAAGCAATCCCTCTCTTCATAGAAAAATTTAGAAAAAAACAGCAAAGATTAAAAATTTAAATGACATATAATCCAACCATCTGAAGATAACCACCAAAAACCAGGCTGTCTTTTTCCCAGGAAGATAAAGATTTTTTAAAGTTTTGCTAATATAGCTGAGATTACACTAGATATAAGTAGGTCTATAGCTTGCCTTTTCACTTAATATTACAATGCACGCATTTTCTTCTACTTAAAAATCCTTGGCTATATATATGATATTCCATGGCAAAATATATATCAGGTATAATTTACCATTCCTATTGTCAGATATCTGGTTTCTTTCCAATTTTTAGTTATTTAAAAATTCTTCATTAAAAGTGAACAACTTGTAATTAACATTTTCAAGGAAACCATAACCCTTATAGAATCACAAACATTTTTCAAAGAAAAACAATATCACATTTAAAGGTTATATGTCATCTTCAAAGATGTTCTACACAAGTGCTAGTTTAAATGGCCAAAATGTGAAAATGAGAAATGTGGAGGCCAAAGCAAATCCATTTTGAATGCTAATCTGACTTCTGATTAACCCCAGTTCTGGGAAGGCCTCTTAGATTTCCAGTTTATCTATTGCTCCTTCTGTAAAAGTAGGTAGTTACTGTAAATCCTACCCTTAGGTCAAACCTTGATGTTACTGTACTTCAACTGTCCTATACATCTCTTCTGAATCACCCTTTCCCTATGGTATATAAGCCGTCAGTCCAGGAGGTAATGGCACAGGAATCCACCATCTTGTCTCAATGCTGCACAAGACAGACATGGCTCCTGTTTATAAGTCACTATTAAATGTTTCTTTCTGTGGCTGGGCTCGGTGGCTCAGCCTGTAATCCCAGCGCTTTGGGAGGCTGAGGTGAGTGGATTGCCTGAGCCCGCGGGTTCAAGACCCGCCTGGGCAATTTGGCGAGCCCTCATCTCTACAATAAAAAAAATCAAAAATTAGCTGGGCATGGTAGTGCACGCCTGTAGTTCCAGCTACTTGGAAGGCTGAGGTGAAAGGATCATCGGAGCCCAGCAGATCGAGGCTGCGGTGGCCAGGAGCGGCCACTGCACTCCAGTCTGGGTGACAGAGTGAGACTCCAAATCAAAAAAAAAAAAAAAATGTTTCTTTCTGAGAAACTAGATACGTCAGTCTATTTCTTTGGCCTGTCAGCTTCCTCAGGCTTTGAGGGTAGGTTTATAGAGACCAGCCCACCGTAAAACAAGAAATTACAACTATGCCAAATCACTGATCTCATATTGTACACACATGAAATATTCTACTTAGTTAATTGACATAAAGTCCAAAAGTGGAATAACTACAGTAAGTCCTCACTTAATGCTGTTGATAGGTTCTTGGAAACAGTGACTTCAATCAAAACAATGTACAGCAGGTCCTTGAATAACATTTCCTTCAATGTCATTTCATTACAATGTTGATGAGGAAAAAAAATTGATTTTGTTCTATATGTCATTTTGCTTCAAGTCACAGTTTCCAAGAATCCACTGATGACATTAAGTAAGGACTTACTCTTACTTTTAAAGTTACTGGAAAAGTTCCAGTACAGTAGCTCACATCTGTAATCCCAGCAATTTGGGAAGCCAAGGCAAGAGGATTGCTTGAGCCTAGGAGCTCAAGATCAACCTAGGCAATATAGTAAAACCTCGTCTCTACAAAAAAATTAAAAAAATTAGTCAAGCGTGGTGGCATGCACCTGTAGTCCCAGCTACTCAGAAAGTTGAAATGCAAGGACCGCCTGAGCACAGGAGGTCGAGGTTGCTGTAAGCTGTGATCATGCCACTGCACTCCAGCCTGGGTGAGAGACCGCAACACATACACACGAAAGACAGAAAGACAGACAGACTGACCAAAAGAAAGATAGAAAGGCAGACAGAAAGGAAAGACAGATGGGAAGGAAGGAAAGGAGGAAGGAAGGAAAATTACTGGCAAAAGTTAGCCAATTCTACACTATGATAAAAAGAAAATCTATATATCCAGACATGCAATAATAGAAATGTGTGGTGATGATGAGGTCACGGTCGGAATATAAGAAAAAGTAAAAACATGGTCTAGTTATTGAGCAATCCATAGATATAGGTTTCTGTCTATCACTATCAATGAGTGACTTTGCATTACTCCAGTGTCAATAAGGAAATGCCATGTCATAGACAAGTACCAAAGTCCCCCAGGCTATTTAATATAGTACTCAGGAGAAGCTGGGAATGTTAACTAGCACATTAAACACAATGCTGACACTTGATAACTCAGAGAATATCAAATTTCATAACTGGCCCCTTTCAACTGTTATACTCAATAATTTCTAATAACTTATTAAAACACAGCTATGACATGTTAGTGATTTCAACCAATATGTATTAGAGTCTATGACATATTCTGAAAAATGTTATGACATATATTATTTTCCTTATACTAAATGGCTTAAAATTAAGTGGTTAGCTGGGCTCAGTGGCTCAGCCTGTAATCCTGCGCTTTGGGAAGCCGAGGTGAGTGAATTGCCTGAGCCCGCGGGTTTAAGATCCGCCTGGGCAACTTGGCAAGACTTCATCTCTACAATAAATAAAAAAAACTAGCCGGGCGTGGTAGCACGTGCCTGTAATTCCGGCTACTCGGAAGGCTGAGGCGGAAGGATCGCCGGAGCCCAGCAGGTCGAGGCTGCGGTGGCCGGGAGTGGCCACTGCACTCCAGTCTGGGTGACAGAGTGAGACTCCGTCTCAAAAAAAAATAAAAAATAAAAAATAAATTAAGTGGTT
>CAUYQG010123878.1:0-21318 GCA_963574415.1 Tarsius wallacei | reverse complement strand
TAGATGGCTTTTACTATTTTGAGGTATGTTCCCCGTATGCCTAGATGTTCGAGGGTTTTTATCAAGAAGGGGTGCTGGATTTTATCAAAAGCTTTTTCTGCATCTAGTGATATAATCATGTGGTTTTTGTTTTTATGTCTGTTGATGTGTTTAATTACGTTTATAGTCTTATGAATGTTGAACCAGCCTTGCATCCCAGGGATGAAGCCTACTTGATCATGGTGGATGATTTTTGAGTTGTGTTGTTGAATGCCATTTGCTAGGATCTTGTTGAAAATTTTAGCATCTGTGTTCATCAAGGATATTGGCCTGTAGTTCTCTTTCTTTGTTGGGTCTTTACCTGGCTTGGGTGTCAATGTAATGTTAGCTTCATAAAATGATTTGAGGAGGGTTCCATCTTTCTCAATCACCTGGAATACTTTCAGTAGGATTGGTATCAACTCTTCCTTAAATGTCTTATAGAATTCTGCTGGAAAGCCATCTGGTCCAGGGCTTTTTTTTGTAGGTAGTTTTCTTATGACATACTCAATTTCTTGGATTCTTATTGGTCTATTTAGGGTCTCAGTTTCTTCTTGTTTCAACCTAGGGAGGTTGTGTGATGTCAGAAAGTCCTCCATTTCCTTTAGGTTTTCAAGTTTGTTTTCATACAAGTGTACATAGTCATCTCTGATAATCTTTTGTATTTTTTCAGGGTCAGATGTGACTTGATCTTTTGTGTGTTTGATTGTGTTTATTTGGGCTTTTTCTCTCTTTTTCTTGGTCAGTCTAGCTAGGGGACCATCAATCTTGTTTATACTTTCAAAGAACCAGTTTTTTGTTTCACTGACTTTTTTGTATTATCTTTTTGACTTCTGTGTCCTGGATTTGGGCTTTTATTTTGGTGACCTGAATTCTTCTGTTGAAGTTAGGGTTTTGATGGTGTTGCTTTTCTAGCCTCCGTAGGTGACTTGTTAGGCTGTTAACTTGTGGTCTTTCCCTTATCTTCATGTGCGTTTATGGAGATATGAATTCTTCTCTTACTACAGCTTTCATGGCATCCCAGAGATTTTGGTAAGATATTTCTTCATTTTCATTTGTTTCCAAGTATCTTTTAATCTCTATTTTGATTTCCATGTTGATCCAGGAGTTGCTTAGCATCATGCTGTTTAGTGTCCATGTCTTTGTGGTTTTGAGGATATAATATAAAAGAAAATTTCTTATTTTATCTCTCTTTAATGGCTAGTTTTGTTAGAGGTTTGACTATTTTATTCTTTTTCTTTTTTTGAGTTGGTCTTACTCAGTCGCCCAGGCCGTGGCATGCTCACAGCCACCCGAGCGTCAGGCTGCTGGGCTCTGGTGATCCTTCCGCCTCAGCCTTCCAAGTAGCTGGAACTGCAGGTGCGCGCTACCACAACTGGCTAATTGTTTTCATTTATTGTAGAGATAGGTCTCACCAAGTTTCCCAGGCTGGTCTCAAACCCACAGGCTCAGGCAATCCACTCACCTCGGCCTTCCAAGTAGCTGGAACTACAGGTGCGCACTACCACGCCCAGCTAATTTTTTTGATTTGTTGTAGGGATGAAGTCTCGCCAAGTTGCCTGGGCTGGTCTTGAACCCATGAGCTCAGGCAATCCACTCGCCTTGGGCTTTCAAAGTGCTGGGATTACAGGCTGAGCCACCAAACCTGGCCTTTATTCATTTTTTTAAAGAATCAGCTTATAGTATTGTGGGATTTCCTATTATTTGTAAATCTTTCAGTATTTATTTTCTTTAGCCCAGATAATATGCTCATACTCTCACTTATTGATTTAATGACTTTAGCTCTGTTGATCTTTGCTGAGAAAAATGAGGATTTGCCTCACTTTACTTACTACTCTTTTCTTCCCAGTATTTGATAGCTTTATGATATAAATATATTTAATAAATGATATACATTATATCAGTATTTATCAATTATATAAATGTATTCATAAGTATTTTAAGATATGTAAATATTTTAGAATATCTATTGATTATCATTGTAACTTTTAAAAAAATTTTTTATCTTTTTGAGTTGGAGTCTTACTCTGTCACCCAGGCTGGAGAGCAGTGGCACACTCACGGCCACCCCAGCATCGACCTGCTGGGCTCCGGCGATCCTTCCGCCTCAGCCTTCCAAGCAGCCAGAACTACAGGCACACGCTACCATGCCCAGCTAATTTTTTTTGATTTATTGTAGAGACGAGGTCTCGCCAAGTTGCCCAGGCAGGTCTCAAACCAACAGGCTCAGGCCATCCACTCGCCTCGGCCTTCTGAAGTGTTGGCATGACAGGCTGAGCCACCAAGTCTGGCCACCACTGTAACTTTAAATAACATATTTTAACTTCCACTTCTTGTTCTGCCAACTTGCTTCAAAGACTATTTGCTTTCCATTTCAATGAAGATGACTTTTACATCGCTCTTTTTCCAGGCACTTCTAGCCATTCCATTTCTCTTTTCTACTATTTCCTGAAGTTTCCTGGTTTTTATAGTCATTAAAAATAATAATAGCTAATTCATATGCCAGGCATTGTTGTCATTATGTGTACTAAGTCTTTTGATCCTCATGACACCCTAAAGGGGAAGTACTATTATTTATTCCCATTTTACAGAATAGGAAACTGAGGCACAAACAGGTCAACTCACTCACCCAAGCACACTCAGTAAGTAAGCTGCCAGACCAAATTTAAAGCCTGCAGTCTGGCTGCAGCTTATCACAGTGATACTGACAGTAGCAATAACTAGCATTTTCAAGTACTTAATCCATGTCAGCCTCTCTGTAAAGCCCTTTCTACACACTGCCTCCCTTAATTACCCTATAATCCTATAGGATATTAATGATTACTGTCACCATTTTATAGATGAGGAACTTGACCCTGAGTAACCTCACTGACCCAGTCACCTGCAGTGAAACACAAATACTTTTCATGCTGGTTCTACCTAGAATGCCCTTTCTTGTCTATCCCCACCTCTTTGCGTGGCTTGTTCCTGCCCATTGTTCTCTCTCTGGGATCCTTCTGAGGTACCCCACAGTCTGACTTAGATGCCCCCAGCTCTGTGTGTACATTGCCATAAACAACAATCATTGATTTCCTTATGTCATACCAGACCATGAGCTCATTATACAATATGTATTCATAGTGAAACAAATATTAGAAACACTGAAAATTATTTAAAAAGGAAAGAAAAGCCATCCTGCATCCCTGGTACCATCTAGGTATCTCTCCCTATTTTAGATAAATGGGTAGATTAGATGATAGATAGATAGATAGATAGATAGATAGATAGATAGATAGATAGATAGTAGATAGATAAAATATAGATAACATAAAACTTACCACTTTAAGTGTGCAATTCGGTGGCATTAGGTACATTTATGATGTGTAACCATCACCATTATCCATCTCCAGAACTTTTTTTTTTTTTTTTGAGTTGGAGTCTCACTCTGTCACCCAGACTGGAGTGCAGTGGCCGCTCCCAGCCACCGCAGCCTCGACCTGCTGGTCTCCGGCGATCCTTCCGCCTCAGCCTTCCAAGTAGCCGGAACTACAGGCGCGCGCTACCACGCCCGGCTAATTTTTGATTTATTGTAGAGATGAGGTCTCGCCAAGTTGCCCGGGCGGGTCTCGAACCCACGGGCTCAGGCAATCTACTCACCTCAGCCTCCCAAGGCGCGGGATTACAGGCTGAGCCACCGAGCCCGGTCAGAACTTTCTTATTGTCCTAAACAGAACCCCCAACCACCTTTATTCTATTTTCTATCTACAAATTTGCCTGTTCTAAGGACTTCATGTACGTGGAATCATAGTGTTCGTCCTTTTGTGAATAGTTTCTTTCATTTAGCATAATGTTTTCAAGATTTATCCATGTTATCATATGTATTTTATGGGTGAATAATATTCCAATATATGGGTGTACCACATATTATCTGTCTATTCATTGGCTGATGGACACCAGAGCGGTTTCCACCTTTTTGACTATTGTGAATAATGCTGCTATGAACCTTGATGCACAAGTATCATTTTGAGTCCCCACTGTCAGTTCTTTTGGGTATCTAGCTAGGAGTGAAATTGCTGAATTGTATGGTAATTTTATGTTTAGCTTTTTGAGAAACCACCACTGTTTTCCACAACAGCGATACCATTTTACATCCCACGAGCAAGACAGAGGATTCCAATTTCTCTATGCGCCCTCCTCGACACTTGTCATTATCTGACTTTTTTTCTCATATAGTTATCATTTTTGTGGTGAGAACACATAACATCCACTCTACATTTTTCAAGAATACAATATATCATTATTAACTAATTAACACTTGGCCATAGAACAGATCTCCTGAAATGTATTCCTCCTACCTAACTTTACTCAGATATCCTTTAATCAACATCTCCTTACGCCCTCCTCCTCACTAAACCCCTCAGCCTCTGGTATCCATCATTCTCTTCTCTACTTCTATGAGATCAACTTTTTTAGATTCCTACATACGAGTGAGACCACGTGGTATTTGTCTCTCTGTGCCTGGCCTATCTCACTTAACATAACGCCCTCCAAGTTCATTCATGTTGTCACAATGGCAGGATTTCATTCTTTTTATGGCTGAGTAGTGTTCCACTGTGTGTATACACACATCACATTTTCCTTATCCATTCATCCATGATGGACACTTACATTGATTTCACATCTTGGCTATTGTGAACAGTGCTGTGGTAAGATGGGAGTGCAGATATGCCTTTGAACTTTTGACTATGCTTTTAGATGCTCTGATCTGTGTGTTGAGGATATTAATACCGATAGCCTTTATCTGCTTCCCTTACCCCCTTTCTAGACTGTTGCCATTTTTAGTAACACATTTGTTTTTACTTTGTCATTGGTGTTATTTACATTTTGTTCTGCAATCCCAGCTGAATTCTCTATACCTTTCTATACAAAATATCCAACTACTAAAAAGCAGCAAAGAGAATTTACCTAATTATAACAGTATAAATGTTATTTACTGTTGGAACAAAGTCTATGTTAGGTTAACATTTTCTACTTATAGTCTAATGTTACAACCCCTGGGTCACTCAAAGAATTTTCCTATCAAATGGTCTCTTTCTACTCCTTTAACTGAGTAAGACCATATCACATTTTAGTTTAATTCATATTAGATTTAACTTTCTTATGCAGCTCTTTCATTCTCAAGTTTTTAAATGGCTTTTTCCCCTTACAAAACGTATCTTTGTTGCAGTCACATATTTTTTCTGTCCTTTTTGTCATGCTCTGAGCTGTAATGTAAAATGGTTTCCCTCCAGGTCTGCAGCACAGTTCTCCTTCTGAGACTTTCCATTGTTACCCTCGGGGTTTGAGCTGTTCCTTCTGGGTCACATGACTTCCTCTTGTTTGGCTGAAATGCAGCCTTGGGTAATTCCTTTAAGAAAGCACATGAAAATCACATTTCTGAGCTCTTGCATGAGGACTCCTTTGTCATATGGAGGCATTTAATGGACATGCCACATAATTCCAGTTGCAATTCTGGTACTCACTGATTAAGAAAATTAATAAGGACAGGAAGCTATGATGGATTCAGTAATGCTTTAAAAAATAATTTGTTGTGTGTACATATGTGTGTGACATATGTTATTTATTCAGTCTTGAGATGGAATATGTCTGGAATTTTGCAGTAACTTGTCCATGGCCCTTAGGTTGGGAACTCAGTATGAGCTAAGAATGATTTTTCTATTTTAACAGGTTTAACAAACAAACAAAGATGAGTGTATGACAGAGATAGTATGTGGCCCACAAAGCCTATTTACACTATGACTCTTGTATTAGTCATGCTTCCCCAGAGAAGCAAAGCCAATATAATTACAATGTATTTGCTCAGGTGGTTAATCTATTGTCTTTAAGCGGGAGGACAAGGAAAGTAGTTGGTGTCCTTCAAAAGTCTAAAAGTGGAGGACTGATTATAGAGATTCTAGGCAGAGCCTGAAGGCCTGAGAATCAGAAGCACTGAGGGCAGGGGAAGATAAATCTCAGCTCAAGATAGATAGCTCATCTCAAGCCATCAGGCAGAGAGAGAATTCTACCTCCTCTGCCTTGTTCCATTCAGACCCTCAGTGAACGGATGAGGCCCACCCACACTGGGGAGGCCATCTGCTGTATTCACTCCACCAATTCTCATGTTCCTCTCTTCTGGAAACACCCTCACAGGCACCCCCCCCCCAAATATCTAACAGGATATCTGGGCATCCTGTGACCCAGTTGAGTTGACACATAATATTAACCATCTCAGGCCTTTACAGAAAAATTTGGACAATTCCTCTTCTAGACTAAAGGAAAGCTTCATAGGAAAGAAACAGATTATAGTTTGCTACAAAGCAAAGGGAAAGAACATTTCAGGCTGAGGAAACAGGATGTGTAAACACAGAGAAGAGTGTGACTGTTAGAGGATCTATTCGCCATTGAGACAGTTCACACATCTCAAAACCTCTACAAGTGACTGGTTCTTTTTTTTTTTTTTTTTAATGTTTAGAGACAGAGTCCTTGCTCTATTGCCCAGGCTGGAGTGCAGTTGGCTTGAACTCCTGGGCTCAGGTGAACCTCCTGAGTAAATGGGACTACAGGTGAATGCCATCATTCATGTCTAATTTTTAAAGTTTTTTTGTAGAGTTGGGGTCTTGCTATGTTGCCCAGGCTGGTCTCAAACTCTTGGCCTCAAGTGATCCTCACACCTTGACCTCCCAAAGTGCTGAGATTACAGACATGAGCCACTCTACCCAACCTGATATTTTTTCTAGCTAAACTTTCATCAACCTAGATCAGAATAATCCATGTGTTCTTCGTTTCATTACAACTAAATACTAGGTTGTAATATTTAATAGTAGTGAGTAGGGAGCCTTTTCTCTCCAAATTATGTGTGGTCTAGACTCTTAAAGATATTAGGGTGTATATAAAAAAGATCATGTTATAGAAGAGTTAAGCAATAGCACTAAAGACTTATTTCTTTTTTTTTTTTTTGAGTTGGAGTCTCACTCTGTCGCCCAGACTGGAGTGCAGCGGCCGCTCCCGGCCACCGCAGCCTCGACCTGCTGGGCTCTGGCAATCCTTCTGCCTCAGCCTTCCAAGTAGCTGGAACTACAGGCGTGCACTACCATGCCCGGCTAATTTTTTTATTTATTGTAGAGATGAGGTCTCGCCAAGTTGCCCAGGCGGGTCTCAAACCCGCCGGCTCAGGCAATCCACTCACCTCAGCCTCCCAAGGCACGGGATTACAGGCTGAGCCACCGAGCCCGGCTAAAGACTTATTTCTAAAAAAACTTTACAAAAAGCAAACCCTCAATTTATATTCTAATTATTATAGATGAACTATTTTCAGTTTTTTCCCATTCATTTATTTCAGTGTAGAGAGGTACAAAAAAAAAAAAGCCAGGGAAAGAATCATAATTTCCTGCTTAGATAATCCTTGCATGTGTAGAAATGTAGACTCAATGAAAACTCAAAAATAAGGCTGGGAGCGGTGGCTCAAGTCTGTAATCCCAGCACTTTGGGAGGCCGAGGTGAGAGGATTGCCTGAGCCCGCAGGTTCAAGACCAGCCTGGGCAACATGGTGAGAACTCATCTCTACAATAAAATAAAAAAAATTGTTCGGGCGTGGTAGCACGCACCTATAGTTTTGGCGACTTGGAAGGCTGAGGCAGAAGGATCGCCTGAGCCCAGCAGGTCGACGCTGGGGTGGCCATCCATGAGCATGCTACTGCACTCCAGCCTAGGTGATGGATTGAGACTCAAAAAAAAAAAAAGAAAACTCAAAAATAGAAGCCTCACTTCCCTCTTTAGCCTCCACCTTCTCTCTTCCCAAGTTGCCAGTAATATTTTTGGGTTTTTGTACAACAAAATGAATTATGCATATACTGAATATGTATGCTTAATATATGTTTATACACATGTGTATGTGTGTGCATATTTATCTGTGTGTGTGTATATATATCCACATGGATTCATCACTCAGAAGAAATCATATTTCATATACCATTCTGGTCATTGCTTTTTTTGTTGTTTTTCATTTTTCAAAAGCTTAATACATCTTGACATTCATTTCATATAAATGTATACAAACATACCTTGTTCTTGTTTAACATCTTATATTGAATTATTTTTAGGTTTATAGAAACATTTATTAAATGCCATAGTTCATAGAGTTCTCCTATACTGTTCATCCAGCTGTTTCTAATGTTGCCATTTGACATAACTGTAGTACAATTATTTAAATAAGGAAATTAACATTCATACAATACTGGTAACTAACCTACAGACCATTCAGATTTGGCCCCTTTCCCTATGATCATCCTTTTTCTGTTCCAGGATCCCATCCAGGACACCACATTGCATTTTGTGGTCATGCCTGCTTAGTCTTCTTCGATCTGTGATCGTACCTCTGTCTTTAATTGTGTTCCTTGATCATGATGCTCTTAAAAACTCCAGGCCAGTCATTTTGTATGGTGTCCCTCAGGATGGGTCTGATGTTTTCTCATTATGAGGTTGAGGCTCCACTTTTGGTAAGAAAACCACAGAAGTGATGTTGTGCGCTTCTCAGAGCTTTACATCAACGTAAATTATATCACCGTGTCTTACAACTACTGAGGTTAACTTTGATCTCAAGAATGAGATGGTGGCCGGGCTCGGTGACTCAGCCTGTAATCCCAGCACTTTGGGAGGCTGAGGCATGTGGATAGCCTAGGCCCGCGGGTTCGAGACCAGCCCGGACAACTTGGTGAGAACTCGTCTCTACAATAAATCAAAAATTAGCCAGGCATGGTAGTGCACACCTGTAGTTCCGGCTACTTGGAAAGCTAAAGCGGGAGGATTGCCGGAGCCCAGCAATGCTGGGGTGGCTGTGAGTGTGCCACTGTACTACAACCTGGGCGACAAGAGTGAGACTCCAACTCAAAAAAAAAAAAAAAAATGAGATGGTGTCTGCCAGCTTTCTCCTCTGTAAAGTTACTATTTTTATATTTGTCATTAATTAATATCTTGTGGATATATTTTTTGTCATTACATTCTCACATATTCATTTTAGCATCCTTCAGTTGTTCTTGACTTCATCCATTACTACTGAGTTGTTACCCAATGGTAATTTTCTATTTCCTTTATTTATGATTGGTTGGTATTTGACACAAGGAAGTGATGGTCTTCCTCTCTCATTTATGTATTCAATTAATTATTCATATAAGTTGACTTATTTATATGTTTTATTCTGTAGGTTATACTCCTGCTAACCTTACTTATTTTGTTGTTCAAATTGCCTCAGCCTTGGTCATGGGGCTCCTTCTGGTGGGCTCCTATGTCCTTTTGATATAACCTCCATCATTTATTTTCTGAGTACTTCTTTACTCTTTCCTACCACATGATGTTCTGGGAAAAACTTGTATCTTCTATGACCTAATCCTTGTGTTAGCCATTTCTCCAAGCAACTCTGGTCCCTTTTATTAGAGAATGGTGTTTGAAAACCAAAACCTGGGTCCTAGGACTGTTCAGTTAGAAAAATATACATATACATATATATATATACAACATATATATTTTATCTATATGAATATATAATTCATGTATACAAGCATCTGTTTCTGTATACAGATGGTCCTCAACTTATGATGGTTTGACTTAATGATTTTTAGACTTTATGATGGTGTAAAAGCAATACATGTTCAATAAACACCGTACTTCGAGTACCTGTGCAATCATTCCGTTTTTTGCTTTCAGTAGAGTATTTAATAATTTATATGAGATAGTCAATACTTTAGCATAAGTAAGCTTTGTGTTAGATGATTTTGCCCAAATGGAGGCTAATTAAGTGTTCTGAGCGCATTTAAGGTAGGCTAGGCCAAGCCATGATGTTCAGCAGACTAGGTGTATTAAATGTATCTGTGACCTCTGCTATTTCACAACTTATGATGGGTTAGTTGGGATGTAACCCCATCAATAGTCCAGGAGCTTCTGTATATATAAAAAACAAAGAGTTACACACTTACCTGCAACTCCAACTCAACTCCACAGGGGCTCTTCTAGCCTTCTCTTTCCTTTTTTGTAATCTCTTTCTACAACATAGATTTTCTATACTTTATTTAACCAGTTTTCATTTGATAAGCGTTTAGATTTTATTCAGTTATAGACTGTTAAAATGCACACTGCACTGACATTCTTTGTACATAAATCTTGGAAAGCTTTTCCAAATATATCTGTAGGAAAAATGTCTGACAGTTTGGTCTAAAGGACTGGGCATTAAAATTTTTGATACATATTTTCAAACTACTAGAGCTACTACTTACATCTTTCAAAACTAGTTTTTTAAGAGCACATTTCTTAAAAACAACAGTAGCCTTGTTAGAATGTCAGTGTCTCCTGTCACCCGTGTAGGTGGGTTTCTGATGGGATTCAGAGGCCCCACGGGACTCACTGGCACTCAGTTTCCTCTTTAATCTAGTTAAACTGACTCATGCAACAGTTAATCTCTAGCCCAGAGTCTTCTGATAGTGCTGTCATTTTCATTCACAGACATTTCTTAAATCTCATTCTCCCTCAACAGCTTCAGCCAAATTATAGACATTTGCACTGATTTCTTTATAACCTAGTTAAGGTTTCATTGCCCTGACTAAATTGGAGATATTTCTCTTCCTATTAAAATCAGCTCTCAAGTTTAGCGATATCGTCACTCTTTCTGAAATGACTGTGTTTTCCCTTCTAGGCAGTTTTCAAGCCACTCTCTTGTAATAGCTACAATTAAAGTGGCCCTCCTCCCGTGGGTTGTACTGTCCTCCAAATGGCTCCCCATTAACTGAGAATTCCTCTCTGAATTACAAGAGCGGAGTTGGTTCAGAGGTGGCCTCGCTGCTTTCACTCTCACAATTTCTTTTCTGGCTTCCACCAGAAATCCCTCTGTTCTTATAGCCTCTATTGGATGGCCACCTGTGCCTCACCGGTATCATTCACTCCAAAATGGACACTTAATGCAAGGAGTATATAATTCGGATGCATTTAACAGCATGAGGTAGTAGATGTGATCTAAAAGGAACTTGCCAGATGAGTCATGATCATTGAGGTTGGATACAGATGGATTGTAAGTGGATTCAGTGGGCCTAAATAGCACCTGGATGAATCAGAGATTTACGAAGGTTTATTGTGTAGCAGACACCTAACCACTTCCACCACTGTGCTGCTGCCACCCTGGCACAAGCCGCTCCGATCCTTTGCTGCAGTTACTGCTTTCGGCCTTACTCTCCCCACCCCTTTCAGTCTCTTTTCCACTCAGCAACCAGAGTGATGCTTTTAAAATGTGAGTTGGGTCATGTTCAAAACCATCTAGTGGTTTCCTGTGTCATTCGGGGTAAAAGCCAAAGCTCTTGCGATGACTGATAAGGCCCCGCGCAATCCGGCCCTGCCCCTACTAGAGTCCCATGTCCTACCGTCCCCCTCTCTTTCATTCCGGGGTGGCCACACTGGTCTCTCTGTTGTCTTCATGTTCATCAGGCTCATGCCGCCCTGGGCCCTTGGCCTCACCCTCTGCCTGGAATTCTTTCCCTGTATCCACTCAACTTGCCCTCCTTCCTCTGTCAGATGGCTGCTCAGATGCTACCTTCTCAGCGATGCTTATTTAAAATAGCATACCAGCTCCTCTCTCTTGTTTTTACCTGTCCCCTACCCTACCTTACTTCCCTGGCAGCCACACTAAATGTCACGTCCATGAGGGTAGGGCCGTTTTCCTGTTTTGCTTATTGCCATATGTGTATATATCCAGATATGGGTATTGTCTGTGTGTGTGTGCATGTATATATACACATGCATACATATAGACGTATAGACTTACACAAAGATGCTCCTCAATATATGATGGGGTTACATACCAATAACCCATCATTTGTTGAAAATATCATTAAGTCACAAAAGCATTTAATACACTTAGCTTGCCAAACATCATAGCACAGCCTAACCTATCTTGAATGTGCTCAGAACACTTGCATGAGGCTACACTTGAGCAAAATCATCCAACACAAAGTCTATTTTATAATAAAGTGCCAAATATCTCATGTAATTTATTGAATGCTATATTGAAAGGGAAAAGCGGAGTTGTTGTAAAGTACAGTTTCTGCTGAATGTGTATTGTTTTTTGCACCATTGAGAAGTAGAAAAGTCATAAGTTGAAACTTCGTACATCGGGGGCCATCTGTATATATATATATATATAAAGTGTATAATAGTGCCTAGCACATAGTAGGTGCTCAATGAATATTTTTGAATACATTAGTAATTTAATGATTGTCCTATTTTTTGTTTGTTGGATTGTTGTCAGTTTTGTTTTTAAAGTGTCAAGTCCTGAGGAAACTAAGGGAAATGAGCCATCATTCCTATCTTAGTATGAATTCATTGATCCTTGTCTATTTCTTCCTAATATAAAGTTGAGATTAACCTCAGGGAAGAAATGGCTTTTTGACAAATGGGGTCTTGGATCTTGAATCTATTTTAAACCAATCTCTGGTGCTTCTCTAGTTTCTATTTTGTTTCCTTTCTTCCTTTTATTGCCACAGAACTTCAATAAGTTGAATGCACCAGAATTTATTCCTTTGTCTCCATCTACTCAGTCTTTAAGTTTTCATCACTGCCCTAAATTTAGTTTCTGCCTTCACTGCTTGATTAATCTGGTGGTGTCTTTTCCCTCAGTACTTCTCTTCCTCAGTTTGTCACTAACACCTACTGTTATTGACCAGCGCCTCCCTGAAACTCTCTTCTTTTGGGAACCTCAAGCCTGCATATCTGAGTTCTCCTTTTTCTCTGTTCCGTTTTTCTTCTCCCTAACCCTTGTGTGTGGACATTTCTTGAGGTTTTGTTGTCAGCTATCTTTCTACGTTTCGCCCTTCAGGAGTCTCAGGAACTTTCACGGCACCAACTGTCAGCACTGTATAGGTGACTCCTACGCCTATACTCTTATATCTCAAGTCCTAGCTCTTCATATTCGCTTCCTGCTGGACAATGCTCCTTAGAATTATACGCCTGTGAAATGTCTTGGCAAGCTGGCTACAAGACCTGGAGGCATTGGCCCCCTCTGGTGGAGAGAGTAGAAAGTCATCTTGCTTTGATGGAACCTCAGCAGATATTCCAAGAAAGATTACATTTGTTATGTAGCTACGAAATATGCTATATTCAAATATAAGCACTTTCCTAATAACTCTAGAACACATCTCTTAAACCAGCAATCATTATTTTAAACAGATCTCTCTTTGGCTCTTTCAGTTTCTTTCTAGACCACTTTTATGCAACCAAATGGGTTTGGGCTGTAAGAATTCATTGGCATGACTTTAAGGCAGAAAATGGTATGTGTTAGGTGCTGTGAAGGATATCATGAGATACAGGAACTTAACAGCTTAACTTGGAAAAGGCATTCACTCTGGAGACGTGAATAAATCAGTAGGTAAATCCCAAGATAACACCGTGTCACAGGAGATGTCACAGAGCAGTCAGATGCCAACAAACGGTATAGGCCCTGAATATAGAGAAGGTTGAAGTCACTTTCTGGAGGTTGGCGTGTTCAAGAATGGCTTCATGGAAGAGACAGGACTTACACTCATTCTTAACAAGGTATTTGCTAAACTTCTAACATTATCGGGACATTTTTGCCATGTTAACAAACCATCTGTATTATGTCTCCTACGCTGTTCTTTGCGTTGACACTCTTTATTTATTTATTTACTTACTTATTAGGGACAGGGTCTCACTCTGACACTGGCTGGAGTACATTGGTGTTATCATAGACTCCTGGGCTCAAGCAATTCTCCTGTCTCAAGCCTCCTGAATAGCTGGGACCACAAGCACATACCACCACACCTGATTAGTTTATTTTTATTTTTGTAGAGACAGAGTCTCCCTATGTTGCCCAGGCTTATCTCAAACTCTTGGCCTCAAACAATTCTCCTGTCTTGGTCACCCAAAGCACTGGGATTTCAGGCATGAGTCATTGTGCCTGGCCAGGACCTTTTTTTTTTAATAGATAACTTGTGTCTTGCCTTAAACCGTCAAATCCATGAAATAACAGTTTCAATGTGCTTTTTATGTTTGGTGTGTATTTGTGTAATATATACAGAAAATATTCACTGTATGGAGATTATTAGCTTTAGAAAAAGGCTACTCAAAGAGAATCAATCTACCTAAACAAAATCAGTCAAATATTGATACAAACATTTGATTAGGACTTTAGTTTATAAATAAAACTAAACATTATGAAAATTAGTATATTTTATTGTATCCTTAATAAATTATAAACTGTCATTGCAATTAGGGAGAATTTAGATGAACAAAATGTTATTTGGTTGAATATTGAGTATTTTTTCTGATAAAGTAATTTAACTTTCATGGCACAAATATTAAAGGACTTCAAAATGGGCCTCTCTTGGTCTTTAAATATTAAAATTATTTTTTGAGTAACCTATCATAATTGCCAAGTCTCAAGGAACCTCTGGATAAAAATTATTATATCTGAAGCTCATAGCATATTAGTGTGATTATTTGGCTGTAGATATAGTTATCCAGTAGTTGTCAATACTGTAACTAGAGGTGGCATTTTCCTGGTAAGCTGTTTGGTTTCACCAGCACCTTAGCCTATTCTTTTGTACAATTTCCCTCTCCTCACAAAGAACAACAACCCTGCCAGGCATGGTGGCTCAAGCCTGTATGTAATTCTAGCACTTTGGGAGGCTGAGGCAAAAAGATTGCTTAAGCTCAGGAGTTGGAGACCAGCCTGGGCAACATAGCGAGACCTCTTCTCTATAGAAAATCAAAAAATTAACTGGGTGTGGTGGCACAGACCTATAATCCCAGCTACTCAGGAGGGCAGGGTGGGAAGATCACCTGAGCCCAGGAGGTAGAGGCTGCGATGAACCACTATTCTGCCACTGCACTCCAGTCTGGGTGATAGAGCGAGACCCCAACTCAAAAAAAAAAAAAAAAAAAAAAAGGGATACCAACTCTAATGGTAAAAATAGAAGAAACTTCAATTTTTTAATTTTAAAGAATTTCCTACTAGATTTTTTTGTATCTTATATAAGAAGGCCTAATATTCTTATCACTAATGTCTGTTGTATGAATGCTACTAAGATATGGTATGTAGTATATTGTAAGTGTAAGTCCTATTTAAAGCTAAAAATGACTTTTTAGACAACCATCCTTGAAAAGAAAAAAAGTATAGTTAAAGTTCTTTCTTGAAATTAATTCCATTCTTTCCATTTCATGAATTTGAAAAACTTATAAGGCAAACATAATTAATTTTTATTAAGTAACTGACTGAAGCCAAAATGGGATCCAATTTTTCTGAAGGCAGGCTTATTAGGTTTCATTTAAATAAAGGTTATGAACTTATTTTAATTCATGCTATTTTGAATATGAAAATATATTGACAATGCTGAATAGTAAAGCATTTAAAACTGTACATCAAAGAAATATAAATAAAATTATGGCCTAACATATAATTTTTATATAAGACTTTGAAAAAAGCAATTTTTTATTGAGTGGCATGTAGATAATTATAAAATTCTTATACACTAGCACTGGTTTTATGATTACTTTAATAGGTCTACAAATGTATTTTAATTACTGTTTTGGAACTAAAAATAAATAATTACATGTATTTCTTTAATGTGAAATTTATGCCTTTTATTGTTGCCCAGTTAGTCAATTCTGGGTCGAGTGTGAGATAAGTTGACATGGATTTCACCTTCAACTGAAATAAGACCATTTCTATCCTTATTCTTGATGCTTCTTAAAAAAAGCTTTCTCACATGAGTAAGAGAATGAAAATGGCAGCCTCCCTATATCCTGCTTCAAAAACTGATGATGGTTTCAACCCAATGGCCATGAGTCTATTCTAAAGGACTAGAAGACCTGTCACAAAATTGCTAATGGGGCACCTTTGTTGCTCTGCCTCACCTCTGACAGAACCCATGGTGACCTCTTGTGGAACCCTAGTATCCTACAGGACCCCCTTTGAGAAACTCTGCTCTATGTTCAATGAACCCCGGAGTAATGTGAGCCCCTGTATATAATTATTGACCTAAAACTTTTTAATACTGTATACCACCTAAAGTCGTGTTATCCATAACTTGGGAAACACTGCCTAAAAGAACAGGTAAAATCTGGATATGTTTAAAGGAGGAATAAGGGCAGACCAAGTGAGGAGACTTTCAGAACAAAGGTCAAGGGGCAAGGAGTTCAAGAATAAATAAAACGGACTGACATCAAGAACTCATTGAGAGAAACAGGGAGGCCTAAAGTCAGGGGGAAAATTAAGGGTGAGTTGTAGAGGCCCGGAACTAAGGGAAAAAAGAGTACTGAAAATTTGAAAATTCACAAAGGTTTTGAGGAGTGAGTGAAACTGGATGAGAGTGATTGGAGGAAGGTGAATTGGCAGGTGAGAAGGATCTAGAAGTACACAGGCAAGTACAAACATCGGAATAACCTAAGTAAGTGGAAACAGAGCCGACAAAGGACGGTGACAATAACAGTGAAGGAATGGGTAGGTAGGAGACATGTGGTAATGCAGTTTACCGTGTCAGATAAACTCGACAATCAACATATTTCCCCTGTCAGAAATATTAGAAATGTGGACCTGAGTGAATTTTTCTGGAAGTTCTGCAGGCTGAGCTATTTTCCAATACTAACTAGTCAGCCATCTTTCCGGCCTTGCACCCTCACGCTATTCCTGTCACATCCACGCAGGAGGACAGATCCAGCAGGGCCAGAAATGCAGCTAATTTGTGAAAATCGTGCCATTTGAAACATCGGCTATTCCATTCTTTGTCAAATAAAACATGCAGTGGCATAGACTTGGTCGCTTATTGGCAACTTGTGTGGAATTCTATGTGCTGCTTTCTAAAATCACCTTGATATATACCCCAGACCGAAAGGTGATAATAGTCCCTATTAGAAGCCTGTCTGTGTAATTCCTCATGGAAAACCTTTTTTGTGGTCGCTAATGTTTTCCTTTTGTTGGAATGTTGATGTGAAAGTTACAAGCCTTTTTCTGCTTCTTCCCAGCCAGGTCTCTAGACAAACTTTATAACTTTGCTGATTGCTCTGGACTCCACCTGATATTTGCTCTAAATGCACTGCGTCGTAATCCCAATAACTCCTGGAACAGTTCTAGTGCCCTGAGTCTGTTGAAGTACAGCGCCAGCAAAAAGTACAACATTTCTTGGGAACTGGGAAATGGTAAGTAAGGATGTTATTTCCTCCAAATTGACCAAATAAAGGGGAAAAAATAAAGCGACTTGTGACGTAATCTCAGTCAGACCGTCTCTAGTACCCTGGCGTAGAAAGCATGGAGATGTTTGGCCACTGAACTGACCACTCAAATGATAAAAGGCCAAACAGTGGAGGAGGGAAGATTTAGTGAATGCACACCATTTGCCTCCATAGTTATCTCTCGTTGCTTCATCCCAAATGTGGGGAAAATGCCATAGAAAGTGGGGAACACGTACTGATGTATGACTAACAAATCAATGCTACAGCCTGAGCTGTATTTTACGTGTGTTCTGTGGCTAATTGGTCCTACAAGATGATCTTCATAAAATAATAATGCAAAAGGGCTTTGGTCAAATATATTTGGGGACTGCTACGTAGCCCATGAACCTCTTGAAGGTTCACAGTGCACATTTGCATGTACAAGGCTCTGAGCAGTCTTGCTGCAGAGAAATCTGACATTTTTTAACCCAGAATTTTCTTATTTAAATAATTTTTACATTATTATTAATTCACACATAAAAATTGTACATATTTATGAGGTACAATAGGATATTTTGATTCATGTGTACAACGTGTAATGCTCAAATCGGGGTAATTAGCATATTCATCACCTCAAACGTGTTATTTACTGCTTGTGTTCAGAACATTCAAAGTCCTCTCTTCTAACTATTTGAAAGCATACAACAATTTGTTGTTAACCATAATCATCCTACAGTGCTGCAGACACCAGAACATATCGTTCCTATCTAGTTGTAATTTTGTATCCATTAGCCAACTTCTCTCAGTTTTCTCTCCCTATTCCCCTTCCCGGCCTTAAGTAACCATGATTCTACTCTCTACTTCTGTGAGCTCAACTTTGTAAGCATCCACATAACTCATTCCGTCCTAACTATAAACATAAGCCCTTATTGAACCCAACATTTTTTAAAGCATTTAACTAGGGCTGGTTTCAGGGATGTGCAGTCACATGGGGCCCTGTTCTTAGAAGAGACCCCTGCTTGGTTTAATGCTCCGCTGTTACTGTCTTGACACTCTTAATAATTTTTTTAAAAGGAGACCCACACTTTCACTTTGCCTGGACCCTGAAAATTATGTAGCCAGTCCTGTTTAATATTGAAGTGTATGCTTGCGTGCGTGTGTGTGTGTGTGTGTAGCCTAAGCTAACCTTCTTTCCGTGGACCAATATTCTGTAGAACACAGTTTGGAGAAATATGTCCAAGTCATGCTATTTTTTACAATGGCATATATTTATGTATGATATATATATTATTCTGTAGATTCCAAACATTTTTAATATTGAGTCAATCAGTATGGGTTTTAGTTAAAATTATGGACAGCACAAATCTGAAAATGTTCTGATTCTCTAATTAGAAAACATTGGCAAATCTTAGAACAAAACACTTCAGTCTAACAAACACATAATTCTCTTAAAATTGCTGGGACACACTGATTTCACCATTTTTGGCCATGGCTTTGTATGTCTGCCACTAACTCATATTTGTTTGGAGCACTGTGTGTGTATGTGTGTGTCACATGCACACGTGTGCACACGTGTATTTATTACATTCTGGATGTGAAGTTTTCATAATAAGATGGCAAAGGAGGAGGGTCTTATAAGAGAAAATGTCCCATTGTCCTATCAGCATCCGTGAACTGGAATGTAGCTCTCAGTTTCTTTCTTCCTGTTCTACTTTCCTCTCTTCCTTGCCTGCAGTGGGGGAAATCTGGGGAGAGTTAGGGATCAAATGAAGACCCATTGAGTTGAACTGATGATACTTTGACTATAGGAGCAGAACTGGTGTCACCTGAGGTTTTTCATATTTCTAGCCAGTCTGGGTATCATGTATTCCTTGACATGAGCAGGAAAGAAGTGACCAGCTTTGAACCAGGCAAGATTATTGCATAGTAAGCAAAATTCCTTCCTGATCCCTCCCCCTCCTATCTTTCATGTTCTGCTTTTTAACATTTTGGGGTATTTTATGTTGTCTATTCATGACAACCCCACCTAACCTTACCCTGCTCCAATATCAGATTCCACTGAGTTTAGCTGTCTTCCCCAAATGGTGCAAAATATTCTTTGGACAGGGCATCTTTTCTTCCATGAGTGACCAACTAGGCCTAATGTTTAAAATGGGTGACTATTAGACACTAAGGTTGGTAGGACTTTTGCTGAACTAGAGAAGGCCCAAAGACTTCATCTGTTTTCCTTGTAAAAATATCGTGCTGCCTAAATAAAACTGCTTGTAAAAAAATCTCAGCTAGTTATAGATAAGCCCAAAGCAATTAAAACTTACCAATGATTAATAGAAATAATTGCTCTAGAGTTTTTGGCATCTCTGAGTTTGGGAGCCTGCTAAACTAAATACATCTTCAGCTGGCATAATTGGAGTCATTTGGCAGTGGGGGTGGGCTGGGGAAGAGAGTATATAACATCTTTCTGTGTTCACTTATCTATTCTAGACAACAGAGAGTTTGCCACCTCCCCCTCATATACCTCCTTCCCTCAAACTAAGCTAAGCAGGTCTGAGATGGAGCGAATTACATGAAAAGAACATTATTTAGTCACCTTGGCCTTACAACACTGGGTTCCCATTATCCTTTTAAGTACCTCTTCAGGGCTTAACAAAAATATTTATCATATAGCACCATTTATGAGGAGGAGAAAAGGCAACTGCCATTGATAAGAAAATAGGAATATGTATAGGAATAGATAGGGAAATAGCCTAATCCATGAATTTAAAAATTCAATACATAAAAAGTATACAGTCATGTTTTTATGAGCATTTCTACAAGTCATTTTTGAATCTTTAGTCAGAAGTTTAGTGTTAGTCAGTGTTTTTCCCTTCCCTTTTCTTTTAAAAACTGCATTTTTATCTTTGGATATAAACTTAGTAATCTTCCAAACTCAGTTAACGTTTTAGGGTTTGAAGATTATTTTGCCGTTTCTTTCATTCATTTTGAAACTACTGATAGTTTTCCTTGTGCTAGACTCATCCCTTGAGATATGATTCTAAGTTGTAGTATTCTGCTCACAACTATTCTGTGTTGTATATTCAGCCCCTTTCTCCTCAAAAATTGTCTGCATGGTCATCCTCCTGGCCTAGACTTGTTTTTCCAATCTTCTATTAATTTTCTCCTTTGTAACCTTATATTTTTGGAGAGAAGTAATAGTTTAACCACTAAGGGAAGAACAATAGAACTGGTCAGTCTTATCATTCATCCTTCCATATGCCCCTACCCTGTTTGTGGGGGACCAGCCCCCACGGAGATTTAGAGTGTCCCTGGAAAGGTGTGGTGGCGTCAGCGATTATTCCTGGGGAACAAGGAGATTAGACTCCTGTCTAGTGCAGGAGCCGATACACTGAAGCTAGACTCCCGTCTAGTGCAGGAGCCGATTCTGCAGAAGAGATAGATATAGAGAGAAAGAAAGAGAGAGAAAAAAGGAGAAAGAAAGAGAATGGACCACTGTTCAAACGGATTGAGCAGAAGCCGTTTAATGGAGGTTTTCATGTTCCTTTTATCCTAAATATTCACGGGCTAAATCACAAGACTTTCACATGAGCACAAAGCCGGGTGGATGAGGGGCGCCCCCCCACCCACCAGGTGTTTTCTCAGGTATGAGGAAGGACGATCCCAATAAAATCACAAGACGTTTACATGAACACAAGGCAAGGTGGGTGGGGGGCGTCTCCCACCCACCAGGCGCTTCCTCAAGCATGAGGGAGGGCGATCCCAAAATTGTCTCACTGTTCCTCATGCTTGGTTAATATTCCTCAGAAGCAATACAACATTTCTAATATCATAACATTCTAATGATCAATAACTTTTAAAGCTTATGCATACACAACATTTAACAATTAAAGTTAATCCTAACTCCTTTGTATTTTACGCTGATTTTATCTAAGCTATAAAATATATAAGCTCTTAATTATGGCCCAAACCAGTTCCTGAGGAATGTGGCCTAGTCCAGAATACAGGCTGGGCTCTTCTTGGAACAACTGATTACAATCTCTTAACAAAATGGCTACTCTAAAATCCTATATCTATTTTAACTCCTATAAA
>CAUYQG010123874.1:0-30571 GCA_963574415.1 Tarsius wallacei | reverse complement strand
TCCAGCTACTTGGAAGGCTGAGGCAGAAGGATCGCTGGAGCCCAGCAGGTCGAGGCTGCGGTGGCCGGGAGCGGCCACTGCACTCCAGTCTTGGCGATGGAGTGAGACTCCAATTCAAAAAAAAAAGAAAAAGAAAAAGAAAACCAGCACCAACCAGGTCTTTACCTTCTATCCCTCTGCCCTGTCCGCAGGGGAGGGGATAGAAGGGGAGAAGAGAAGGAACCCTCTTATAACCCGTATGCCACACCTCTGCCAGTGTTTCTTCATGCGTCTGTCATGTAGCTGCTGAGCTGTCACTTCAAAGAGTTCTCCTTGACCATTGATCTTAAGAAGCCATCCAGCATCATTTCCTTCATGGTGCTGATCTCCAAGTGATCCTTCCCTCCCATTGTTTATTGCATATTTCCCCTAAGTAGAATATCAACTCCATGAGAACCAGAACCTTATCTACTATACGGTTTAGATGAGCTTCCTCTTCTGGTCTTGTAAAATCTAAACTAACAGTGACTTAAACAAGATAAAACTTGTTTCTCTCCCGTGAAGAAGTCCAGAGGTAAGTAGTCCCAGGTTAGTAAGGTGGCTCCAAGATCTTTAAGGGGCTCAGGCTCTCTCTCTTTTTTACTCTTCTACCTTTAAGGCTTTTACCTCAAGAACAGTCATGGCTTCTGTTTTCCAAATTGCAGGAAGGAAGAGTAGATAAGGGGAGGCAAGAGCCCTCTTTCCTTTAGGCATTCTTTTGCTTACATCTCATTGGCCTAACCTAGTCACATGGTCATATCTTCTGCAAGGGAGGCTGGAAAATGTAGTCTATTTTTTCCACAGGCCCAGACAAAAACTAAGGTTTTATCATTTTAAAACAATTGATATCAAAGTGCAATTGGTCCCAGTAATGTATGTCTTATTCACTGCTTTATACCTAAAGCACTGCTTTGGCCTGTGCTTGATGTGCAGTAAAGACTCCCCAAAAATCTATTAAATGAAAATGAGTGAGTGAATGGCATTCTTTGACTTACACTCTCTAACCCCTCCCATGGATTGTGGGATGAAGATCCAAGTCCTTAACGTGGCCGACAAAGCACTGCAGGACCTAAATCTTGCCCACCTCTCCAGCTTTGTTTCATTCTCACACTCTTCGTTTTATCTTTTGACTCCAGTCATGTTGACTTCCTTTAGCTCCTGGAATACTCCTGCTTTTCTCCAAGCTAATGCACATGCCCTTTCCTTTGCCTGAGATGTTCTTCCCCAATCTTTTCATCTAGGTATTTCCTACTCTTATCTTATAGGAGATATTCAAAAATTATTTTTTTTTTTGAGACAAGATCTTGTTCTGTTGCCCAGGCCAGAATGCAGTAGTGCAATCACAGCTCATGCAGACTTGAACTCTTGGACTCAAGCAACTCACCTGCCTCAGTCTCCCAAGTAGCTAGGACTACAGGTGCACAGCACTATGCCTGCCTACTTTTTGAATATATGTTTGTAGAGATGGGGGTTTCCTATGTTGCCCAGGCTGACCTCAAACTCCTGGCCTCAAGTGATCCTCTTGCCTCAGCCTCCCAAGTAGCTAGGACTAACCTCCATGTCCAGCTACTTTTATATTTTTAAAATTGTTTTATAGTTACAGGGTTTCACTATGTTATCCAGGCTTAATTCTTCAGTGATTGAACTTAAAAATATGTACTTTCTCAAGGAGAGTTCCCTAACTCTCCTACTGAATTGGCTTCCTAATTATATATTCTCATAGCATTCTAGACTTTTTTTTGTGACACTCTGTACTCTCAAAATTATTTACTTAATTATTTAGAAATATTTGTTGGATGTCTGCTATCATCAAGATGAAGATCTTGGAGGGAAAGGATTATATAAGTTTCATTCTATGCCCAGAGCCTAGCAGAGTACACAGCACGTATTGGGTGCTTTATGAATAACTGTTGACTATAAATGATTAATGCCCACTTTGTGTAAGCTGCTATATGAAGCATATGATGAGTCCATTCAAATAGTCATTCCTTGTTCTCAGGGAGCTAATGTTCTAAGAGAGACACAGAGGCATAAACACATATTCAGGAAAAGTCTATACAATAACGTTTGATTGAATTAAATAGGCATTTAATGGGCACCTGCTTTATGCCAAGAATTGGCTCTTGGGGACCTCACAGTGTAATGAGGAATTTAAATTGCTAATTATCCTGCAATAACTGTTTTCTACTTTTGTCTTCGATAGGATCTCCACCACCAAATGTTAGCAGAGACATGGCTGTCTTGCCAAAGTCTACTTTTTCCAGTCTCCCTTTAATCAAGTATGGGCGTGTAACCAGTGAGCAGCAGTGATGCATTCAACTTCCAGGTTATGATCTTATAAAGGAAGCTGCTTACCATTCCCACTCATCCTTTCTTCCCTTCCCAGTAGCTGTGAGGTGACAGTAACTCTAGCCACTTCCTTGGGCCAGAGATGGAAGCCCCCATTTAAAATGGCGCAGCCACTCTAGACTATTCATCACTGGACTGTTCTGTGAGGGAGAAATAAAACTTCTATCTTATTTAAGCTGCTATATTTTGGGATCTCTTTCTGTTACCACAATTTAATTTATATGCATTTAGAGAAGGTGGCCAGGCACCATGGCCCACACCTGTAATCCTAGCACTATGGGATCACATGAGTCCAAAAATAATTTTAAAAATTAGCCAGACCTAGTGGTGCCTGCTTGTAGTTCCAGCTACTGGGGAGGCTGAGGTGGGACGATTGCTTGAGCCCAGGAGTTTGAGGCTGCAGTGAGCTATGATTTCACCACTGCACTCCAGCCTGGATGGCAGAGGAAACCCCCAACTCTAAAAAACAAAAATAAAGAAAATAGAGAGGGTTAACAAATACAACAGAGTTATTAAGTACAGCAACAAAAGTATAGAAGTAAAGCTTAATCTTACCAAGACATTAAGATCTAAAGATGAAAATTAGGCATGATCTTAATTACCTCTAAGTTGTTCAGAAAGCACAGTGATAGTCAAGGTTTCTCACAGTCTTTAAATGATTATTCAATTTATTCTTCCAGAATGTTGAGTAAGTAAGTCTTAACTACTTTGTAAGCAAGGTATCTGATGTCTCTGTCTTTTTTGGCAAAACCCCTGAAGTCATTCACTTATTTTTATTTCATGTTTTGTTTTCCTGCCTCAAACTTCATCCACTTCCTGCTTATGAGTAAAGCATCAGGGGTTTCACCAAGTATGTATGCTTGAGGTCATTTGAGTCAGGCACAGCTCTCCATGGAGGTGGCCTAGAGGACTAAGTGCTTAACTCCGTGTGTGAGGAGTGGGGCATGCAAGGCTTCAATGAGGAGTTTTGCAGGATATCACATGAAAGAAAAAAATGGGTTATTCATATCTATAACATGGTATGAGATTCAAGATGTTCAGCTACTGGATTTACTAAGGTTCCCATCTGATCCCATTTTAGATAATGTGGTCTATGCCATCATTCATGGGACCCCCTTCAGAAGTTATGATAAATCTCAGCAACCAAGGGCACAGGTATACCTGCATTGAATGGATCCATGTGTTGATGATGACATGTAACATGCTGTGATGCAAGTGTTGTCAAAAGCACCAGGCAGAAAATACTGCACATTGTCTTCAATAACACTTATCAAAAGAAGCTTTGCAAATTCCTGATATGTCAGGCAAGTAGACTTTATTTCAAATAAATTCATTTCTATAATAATAATTTGTGAAATCCTCATGGAAATTGAATCATATTTAGATAATTGTAAGGGAATGAACTGTTTGGAAAAACTTAGCATGTCCTTGCCTTTCAAGGAAACAAAACGTCACCTAACTGGTAGATGCTTGAATTTCTCATTTTAGCACATCCACTTGCTTATAATGAGGGTTACTGCCAGTAAATTCACACAATGCTCCAAATCTACAATGGTGGCGTGTTTCATCTCAAAATAAAATCCCAGAGTCTATAACTCATTATATTTTTCTCCTGATAGCTCATGAAGTAGTTGTCAGGATTAAGTCGATAATATGAACTACAGCAACAACCCAATTAGGAAGGTTCATTTATCCTCCCTGTAGTAGATTGTCTGCAAAAATGGCTTCCCACTAGTTCATCCATACCTGACATACTTGCCATTTCTCCCACCAAGTAGTGTCTATTTCTCCAGCCCTTAAACCTACACTGTCCTCATGACTCTTTTTGACCAATAAAATGCAGTAGAAAGGGTAATATGTGACCTGAACTTTAAGAGACTCGGCAGGTGCTGCTTTTGCCCTCTTGGGATCCAGCCTCCATGTCAAGAAGCTTGGGCTGGGCCACATGAAGAGACAGAAAGGGTCAGTGAATCCCCTGCTCTTCCATCTACCCCAGGTAAGGCCTAGGCACAAGTGAAGCTATCATGCATCATCCAGCTCCAGTCAAGTTCTCCCACGACTGTTCCCCTACCCCACTTCCCCAGTTAACAACACATGGAACAGAGATGAGACGCCCATGCCAAGTCAGCCATGCCAAGCCTTAGCCCACTTATAGAATTGTGAGCAACCCTGGCTGTGACTGTTTTAAGTCACTAAGTTGTGGGGTAGTTTTTTATATAGCCATAAGCAACTGAAACAGATGAGGAAACTGAATCACAAAAGGTCACCACAGCTGGTCAAATAGCAAAGCTAGAACTTGAACCTGGGCAACCCAGAATCACAAATCATACCTTTAACTACTATTCTGTGTTGACTGTAAAGATATAAACAAAGAACAAAGCAAAATGAGAAGGCAGATCAAAACCACAGTCTAAGAGATGGGTACAAATAAAGGAAGGAAAAAAGACAATAAACAAGACAAAATAAGATCAGGCAAGAGAGCTGAGGTAATGGGGTCAAGAAAAGAATATAGGAACCAACATGGTTTTCAGTGTGGATTTTTACCCTTTAACTGCTGCCTAAGGCAGGATACAATGTTTACCGTGATCATGAACATATTCTATCTTTTAAGAGCCCCGTAAAAAAAGCAGCAGTTCAGAACTTGAACCCTGCATTAGGTATCTCAAATATTAACCCCTTTCATCTTAGCTATGCATTCTTGTCACATCACTTAACATCTCTGTACCTCAGTCCATCCATCAGTGAAATGGCCACAATAATTTGATCTAAACCATTATAAGGATTCACTCAAATAGTATACTCATGATTTAACCCCAATAAATGGAAGTTATTATTTTGATGGAGACCTACTCTGGCCCAGAGACCTTCCTTCTCACATTTTTGGCATTGTACTTTGGTTTGGTTTCACTTCTACATTCTACCTCTAAATCCATATGCCATATAGGCCCTAGATGTCCGTCCTCCCATACTGCTGCAGGCTAATCCCTCCGTATGCACACACTGCTAAACTGCCATACCTGTTTGGACTACAGATACAGGAAACTCAATTTTAAGCCCCTAACTCATTGCCAAATCAGAAACTCCCCTTTCCAACCCAAGAATCTCATTTTGCATCTCTTGCCATATTAAACAGTAAATAAATTCCCTCCTGATCAAGGCTAAAATACTTTCAAAAGGTTCTTCCTTTGTTCCTTCTCTTGTCATCAATCTTTGCTGCTAGCCAGGTCATTCTTTTTTATGACATCTGAGCTCTCTGCTCCCATGAGCATCTGATACAGTCTACTCTCTTAGCCTGTTATACCCCAGTCCTCCCTCTTTTTTCCCATTATCTCAAATTCCCAGACCACTAGAGTGATACCGACAAGCCAACAACTCACTTGGCTGCCAGAGCCCTGCTAAGCACTCATTAATTCGGCTGGGTCAAGAGCATGCCTTACCACCAGATGCAATTCCTTTCCCTCGCTTTTCATTTTCCAGGCAAGGAGCCTGCATCTTGGAGTGGCCATGATGGATTAGTTTTTACTTTAATTTATTCTAGCCTGCATAAAGAAAGCATGAGGATTTCAATTTCCTTGATTAATGTACCACTTCACTCCACAAGAACCTTCATTTTTTGCTTCTAATCACTCTTAGAAAGATCTGCCCATGACGTGCAATTTGGTAGCGACCACATTCTACCTGGGGACATGATTCCTGCTCCAAATTTCCTCAGACTCAACTTGGAGTTTCACCCTCTGAGATGGGATGTCTTAAAAACCATCCTTCACCTTAAGTTCCACCATAAATTTTACATCTTCTCCTCCTTCTCGGAATATCATGAAAAACTTGACTTTCAGAAGAAACATAAAACATCTTCTAATAGAATCTGGCCCCATCCAGTAACAATGCCTCACATTTACAACAGGGAGAAACAAGTCCTATGGCATTAAGAATCAGTAGCATCTACCAAAAATGATGGTAGTATTTCCAGAGGGTTTCCATAGAGTTGGAAAGAACATTTTACTCAGGAAAGGAAAGGGGAACAAAGTCCAAAGGCATTTGCTCACTCTCTGAAACGTGAAAACAACAGATGAAAAGCCAAATCAAAGGTTTCCTTACAAGCCTCTTTTCCTTAAACAGCTGAGAGAGTTAGAGGCTCAGATAGAACTAATCCAACCCCACCAAATATTAGAGAATAACAGGGAGGTTAGATGAAAGTGCAAGAAAAAATTATAAAGATATTTTTGTTTCAAAGCCATTTTTCCATATTTTTATCACAAAGTGTATAAAAATTATTGAAGAGATCTGGGGGCAGAGAAGAAAAGGCTTTCTTTGTTCACTAAATATCCTATAGAGTCAGTCAAAAACATGAGCTTCTTTCCTGTCTTTGGGGTGTGGCACATTGAAAGTGGGAGGAGCAAGGAGGAAGAGCCAGGTGGGACAGAAACCTGGTGCTAGATGAGCTGCACTATCAGTCTACTTGAAGTTGACTTTTCTATCAGTGAATTGATCCTTGAAACACTCCCCTCATGGGAATTCTCAGGTCCCACCTCCATCTCTTTTTACTGGCCTGGTCACATCCAATGGACCCCTTCACATGTGATATTTGATGCGTTGGGAACATTGCTCCCTTTTAGTCCCTTTTTTTGAATTCCTCACACCTCCCCTTCTGGCTATTTTCCCTACTCCTTGAAATCCTTTTGTCCTATATAACCAGTTCAGATGCATTCAATATCTCCATGAAGACATCTCTGGGGTGCATCTAGCTGCAATTTATAGCTGCTTCTTTGGAATCCCATCATCATCACAGCAATCAGCTACTGAATGCCGCAGGCTGTTATTTTTTTCTTTATGGACTGTTATTCAGCAGACATTTAGAGGGTACTTATCATCTATTGATTACCACCTGTTTGTTTTCAGAGGGGCAGCTAGGGGTGAGGGATAAGGAGAAATAAAACTTCTAATCTCAAGAAAACATCTATCAGAATGTCATCATCATTGCCATCATCATCATCAATTATTTAATGGTTACAATTACTCCGTGGCAGATACACTTACTGCCCACTGAGAAACTGTGTGCTCTCCCACATGCCCTTGTCCTCTTGCAGTTAGGTGGGACTATGCAACTAGTTCTGACCAATGGCCTATGAGCAAGTGTGACACTGTACCTTCCAACCTGAAGCACTTAAGACCTGGGGAACCAGGATGCTCTTTCCCCAGCTCTCTCCCCTTATCCTGGTAGCTGTGCATTAAAGTGGCAATGTCACAAGTGTGAGGTGACCTAGATCACTGTGGAGTCAGTTAATGGATAGTAGGTGCTCTGAGGAGTCACTTGACTCATAGCAGATTTTATGTCAATGAGAAAGAAATCTTTGTTGTGTTGAAGCACCTGCATTTTGAAAGAATTGATTAGTGCAGCGTGGCCTATTCAAACCAATACATACCCAAGAGACAGGGGTTCTTATTATCCCCATTTCTAAATGAGAAAACTGACACACAGAGAGCAAAGCCATTTGTACAGGAAACAGAAGGATTCCCTCAAGTGCATGATCAGATAAAAATGAGACAAAAGTAGCAAATTAGAAAAACTGTAAAACTAATCAATGCTATTATGGTTTGAATGCCCCTTCCAAAAGTCATGTGGAAATTTAATTGTCATTGTGATGGTATTAAGAGGTGAGGCCTTTAAGAGGTGATTAGGTCATGAGGGCATGAAAGGATTAATGTTGTTATCAGAGTGGGTTAGTTATCTCAGGAGAGGGCTCTTGATAAAGTAGGAGATCAGCCCAATTTCCTCTCTCTGTCTTGCATGCTTTCTTGCCCTTCCACCTTTTGCCACTGATGACCCTCACCAGATGCCAGCACCATCCATGCTCTTGGACTTCACAGCCTCCAGAACTGTGAGCCAAATAAACTTCTATTGTTTATATATTACCTAATCTGTGACATTATATTATAGTGTGCAACTTTTAGGAATTTTCCTTAAAAGAAGGAAAAGTACCCTTAGCCACTCCTTTCTCTTTACCACTGGATAGATTATAGATGTAATGGCTGAAGGTGAGCAGCTATCTTGGACCATGAGATGTTCATGGGAAAGGAAAACACGTGTGCCAGAGAAGCCCAATGCCAAAGACCAACATGCCATCCTTGGATGGACTGCTTCTAGCTTCTTAAATTTAAGGAAAAAAAATCACTTCTACCTTTTTTAAGCCACTGCTATTTGGGATTTTTCTATTATTCCCAATGAAATTTAATCTAATCCAGCGCTGAATATTAAATAAACACTATTAAGCTCCTCTATGTTCATGTTTTTAGAAAATTGGCATAATCATATCTAGAAGATAAATTTTCCCTTAAGAATTTTTAAGGAGCAAGGTTAGTATGTACTTAAAGCAAAATCTTTAAAAATAAAAAGTATATTTTCAGAAGAAGATCTGCAAGTTAAGACATGTTCATTTAAAAAAGAATCACATTTTTTGGCAATTCCTAAAAGAACTAGAAATTGACCTTCCATATGCTCCAGCAATCCCCCTTCTGGGAATATACCTGGAGGAACTTAAATCATTCTACAAAAAAGATACCTGCCTACGCATGTTTTTTGCAGCACTATTTACAATAGAATAAACATGGAACCAACCATGCTGCCTATTGAAACTGGACTGGATTTTTTTTTAAATGGTACACGTACATGATGGACTATTACACAGTAATAAAGAAGAACAGAATTATGGCCTTTCAGCAACTTGGATGGATCTGGAGTGTATAATATTCAATGATTTATCCAGAAACAAAGAACAGAGTAACATATGTTCTCACTCATAAGCAGACCCTGAAAATTTACCATAATACTGTAAGAAAAGGATTGGAAGCAGCTGGAAACTATTGAGGGGAGGGGACATAACATCAATAAGGATACCTGATCTCAAACCAGGCAAAATGGGGCCCAAATATAGGCCCAAACTTTACCTGTACAATGACCACTTGTATACCTAATCCTGAATTGTACCCCACATCTTTAAAATAAAATAAATTTTAAAAAATAATTTAAAAATTGAAAAGAATCACTTTTAAAAAGACATTCTTCAAATTACCACACACTACTGAGCAGGTCAGTTTTTTTAAAAACCAGCTTATTTTTTTTTTATAAATGGGTAGAAGCAAATAGTCATCTTTCAATAACCTGAGCAGGTCTGCTCAGAACAGGATAGCTGATTCAATCTCTGTGTATAATTTGGGATATGGCTAATCTGGTGACAAGAATGGGTGCCTTCCCACTCTCTTCTTTATTTTCCCTTTAATGTCCTGTGTTGTCCACCTCACACAGGAGATAAAACAGCACAAGACTTGAGTCAATGAGCTCAGGAGCCATACCAGAAGACTGAGGCACAGCGGGCAGGGGGAAGTCCACACACATCACTCACTGCAGGAGCACTGAGCAAGAGACGTTCGGAGAATTCCCAGCAGGCTTTCTTGATATCAGGCACAAGGAACATTTAAGGTTTTGACCTCTAGGCACTGGGAAGATGAGCAACTTCGACAAACAATTCCCTAGTTTCTGAGAAGGTATGAATGTTAAGCTGCTCATCTGAGTATGAGCCAAGGTTGAGCTTTTCTTCCACACTTTCAAAGCAATGCCTAAGTCTGAGAAAGGAAGAATTAAATGTGGACTGAATAAACCAACAAAAAATTGTAAAAGCCCCATTGATTGGTCTTTGGCTTAACTCTGCATAAATCAAAAGAAACGAAAGAAAGGCAGAGAAGGGCTCAGGGAGCACTAAATCTAACTCTGCTTTGATAGCAGAGGAAAGTATTGGGACTCAGAAAAAGGAAGTGACTCCACCTTGCTCACATAGCTGGTGCCTGCAGAGTTAGGCCCAGAAAGGGGCATCTGCTGCTCTGTCTTCTCTCCATGGCATCATGCCACAGGGTGGTGCCATGGGCCCTGCTGTTTTCTTCCCTTCTGCCAGGAGACTGATTATACAATACCAGAGTATTGTTGGGAGTTCTGAAAGCCAGTGTGCATATAAAGTCATGTTGGCTTCTGACACCACCTTCCCCTGCCTTCTCCTAAACTTGCGTAAGGGTCTGTGTCCTGACACCTGCTGTGGGGACAAGAGATATGGGAGAAAGAGTCATAGGCATAACTGGCAGGCTCAGCTTACAGAGAAAATGACTTTGTGTAGGCCACAACCTCCATCGTTTCTGCTTTTGGCAAGGCCTGCCAGAAAAAAAGAGGAGAGAAGGAGGACACCAGACCATTGCTCTTGTCATCTCCATTTCACAGATGGGAAAACCAAGCAATGGAGGGACTAAAACACTCTCAAGATTCAGATCTAGGCCTCCTGATTTCCAGCATGGTGCTCTTTCCATTATTCTTCTTTACTTCCAGAAGATCTCAGTGTAAATTACCTAAGAATGCAGAAAAGCTTCCAGTCCTGACAAAATAAAATAGGCTCCGGTTATGGGTTGAGTTGTGTCCCTCTTCAAAAAAAAGACAAGTCCTAACTGTCATGAATGTGATTGGTGCCCTTAAAAAAGAGGCTCAAGGGAGCCAGTCTATCCCTTCCACTGTGTGAGGATATAGCAACAAGGTGCCATCTTGGAAGCAAAGCACAAACCTTCACCAGACACCAAATCTGCCAGCACCTTGATCTTGGACTCCTCAGCCCCCAGAACTGTGAGAAATAAATTTCTCTTGTTTATTAATGACTCAGTCTGTGGTATTTTGTGAAAGCAGCCTGCACTGAATAAGACACTGGTAGAGAGATACAAGCACCCCTGTGGGAGTCACTTGGCCTAGACTGTAACTCTAACTTCCTGTGTGACCTTGGGCAAGTTAATTCTTTTATCTTTGCCTAGATTTGAACCTAATGACTTAGCAATTCCCTCATAGTTTGAGGTGAAAAGTAAGTGAAATAATGCATCTTAAAACACATAGCACAAACAGGATACAGCACATAATTAGCACTCAAAAATGTTATAACCATTGTTATTTTTTTCAAGGCAAATTTAAACACAGGGAGAGAAAGAACAAGGAAAAATTCACAAACTTAATAGAACTCTCAGTAATCAACCACCTCTTGTTTATGAATATTATACCTTATCCAGTAAGGAAAACACATGTGGCTATTTAAATTTAAATTAATGAAATAAAATTTTTAGTTTCTCAGGCACACTAGCCATATTTCAATTGCCACATGTGGCTAGTGGCTACTGTGCTGGATGATGCAGAATAGAACATATCCAGGACTGCAGAAAATTATATGGGGCCACAGTGTTACCATCCTTGCTGCTTTAAGGTTTCAAGTAGAGATTTTCCAGACACAGGAGCCAAGATACAAGGAGGTGTTATTTTCCTTTCAGCTTATAAAGGATTTCCAGTGCTGCATCAGTAAATGGACATTTTTTAAAATCCCTTTATCGGCAGTAAACATAAAAGTCAGTTCTTATCACAACTTCAAATAGAATGCATAGCTACCAAGAATTTTTCATCTATAGTCAGGGATGCTAGAAGCCATGAATAGGAGTGTATATTAATCATGTCAATACCAGGGTATGAATAACTTCTTTAGCAGTATCCACAAAAGTGAAAAAGGCTTTGAATTTTAGAAACAAGAATTGGTACAAATACATGTAAACCAAGTCCCAAATTCACTCCTAATAAAGAGAAGCCACTCTGGTGTAACATGTTCACCACAGAAATACATTTTTCAGTTTTGGCACCTGGGATGGATTAAAAACACATGGAAGATTGTATGTAGCCAAAGCAGGAAAAATACAATAATAAGTGATAAAACTGAAATCAAAGTGACAACACAGCTTACAAGTTTCCAGTAAGATGTCACCTAAAATGCTTTATTCACTGTAATTGGCCTATCAAGAAGACATTATGTAATGAACAGCTCAAGAGACAGCCTATGATGTCTCTCATTTTTATACAATTTCTAGGAGAAATAATATAATCAGGAAGTCACTTCTGTTTCAATCAAGGGGGGAAATCATGGTTCAAGAGAAAGAAAATCAAAATAGAGAAATAAAATTCCATTTGCTACTAATCAGAGGTGAAATTCAGAAAGATGATTGAACTTCTAGAAGAGAGGTCAAAACTCCAAAGAAACCATTTAACCTCAAGCATAAGTTGGAAACACGGTCATGGTGCCACCAACAGGTGTGGATAAAATGGAGTTTAGGTCCCTACAAGCCTTTTATGGCAAGAGAGCAGCCTGACCAATGAAAGAGAGTGACAAGGCATAGAAGTAAACCCAAAGGAATCGGCGTGGAAGCCCACTGGCCTCTTCTTACTCAGTCGCACTTTACCCTACAGTCATAGCCCACCACCAAACAGGTTCCTAAGAACAGACAGAGGAGACTAGCTGGGTATCTGTCACAGTCCTATCAAGATTTCCTGCACCTCAGAAAATGTGCTTCAGTCCTTCAGTCATTTGCACGTTAACTTTTTTTTTTTTCTTTTTGAGTCAAGGTCTCACTCTGCTGCCCAGGCTAAAGTACAGTGACACGATCACAGCACACTACAGCCTTGACTTTCTGGGCTCAGGCCTCCTTAGTAGCTTGGACTACAGGTGTACCACCATGCCCAGCTAATTTTTATTTTTATTTTTTTTTATTTTTTTGGAGAGGAGATCTTGCTATGTGGCCCAGGCTGGCCTCAAACTCCTAGGCTCAAGCAGTCCTCTCACTTCAGCCTCCCAAAATGCTAGGGTTTCAGGCGTGAGCCACCACACCTGGCCTTACACATCAATTTTTACTGACTCTAAGTTATCTCTTTCTGTCTCTTAAATATCAGCGTGGGAGGTGAAAGAGTCTGGAGCAGGCCTCAGAAAATTTATTTCCAGCACCACCTTCTATAGAGTCCTTTCTTTTAAAAGGAAAAGAAGAATTGATGAAAGAGGACCTTTCTTAAGGAGGAGGACCTCTCTCCATACAAATTCACCATTGCCTTTCCAACAGCTCAGAGAGAAACTGCTGCAGTGTCTACATCCTGAAAATTCATGTGAGTCTCCACATACCTTTCCTATTACACCTGTCGGCCACCTGGAGAGATGCGCTTATTGCATTTCCTGAGAAGGTTTCTGCACATTGCAAGATGGCCTCAAGTCAAAGGCATGGTGCAGGTCAGGAGACATACAGCTCAACTCTTCAAAATGTTTCTAAATCAGATCCAGAACTGGTCCCACCACCATGATATTGCACAATCGCTAGCATGCCCCTACTATTTGCCATAAGAGACATGAGCAATAGACTACATGATTTGTTTCTGGACAACCTCCTCTCTGCACAGAAACAGTTTGTTCCTCTACCTGAGCAAGACGTCCAGCCTATTTAACCAGCTAGAAAATGCACACTTCAAGATGGAGTATGCATGTTGCAAGATAATGACCAAGATAATGACTAAATTCAACAATGAAGGTTGAAGTTAATAAAAGACTTTGGTATTAAAAAATGACTCCAGAGATCAATAAAACTTCTCAGTAGAAATTCTAAGAACACTTAATAGCCCAATAGCCATTCTGAGCAACAGAGATTGCTGTATTCAATGGCATATGGGTGATAAGATCAGAAGTAGATGACAGTCTAGTTTAAGAGAGATTCCATTTTTTAAATCAGTCTGGGCCCATCTCAGAATTTCAGAAGTCACCATGACAGGCTCTCGGCCCTCTAGTTCTATTCCTTCTCTTTTGCCAGGGTCTACACAACCTGATGGCTTCCTGACCCCGGCATAGAATATCCAAATGAGAAGACCCAGGGATTTGTTTTACAGCCTTCAACCCTCATCTACCTACATGTTATAAAAAGCAGTTCAGGCTGGACATGATGGCTTGCATCTGTAATCCCAGCACTTTGGGAGGCTGAGATGGGAAGATGGCTTGAGCCCAGGAGTTTGAGACCAGCCTAGGCAACATAGTGAGACCTCATCTCTATAAAAATAAAAATAGAAAAATTAGCCAGGCATGCTGGCACACACCTGTAGTCCCAGCTACTCAGGAGGCTGAAGCAGAAGGATCACCTGAGCCCAGGAGGCCAAAGCTGTGGTGAGCCGTGATTATGCCATTGTACTCCAGCCTGGGTGACAGAGTGAGACTCCAACTCAAATAAATAAGCAAATAAATGAATAGCAGTGTATACAACATTTGTTCAGCTCTTACTCACATGAAGGGCACAATCCATGGATAGATCCTAGGAAAAGCACAATTCGCTAGCAATACTAACAAAATAATCTTAATAATAGCAAAAATTACTAGTTTACTAGGTCTCTGGCACTGTTCTAAAGTAATTTACATATAACTCTTGTGACAACGCTATGAAGTAGGTATTATTATTATCTCCATTTGACACTTAAAGAAACTGAGGCATGAAGAGATGAGTGACTTGCCCAAGTTAACATATTGAGGCAGAAAGTTTCCAGAGACTGTGTTCTTGATCACTAACTCTGCTGCTTGCAAAGGGACATGAATGTTAACTGCATACTTTCTCTCCTCATAATAAAACACAATCAAATGCACAGAGAGTGAGAATAGCATGAGAGTGAGAACTTTAAAGCCACACAAAAGTATGTTTTTGTTTCTGTTTTTAGTTGGAGTCTCACTCTGTCGCCCAGACTGGAGTGCAGTGGCCGCTCCTGGCCACACCTCGACCTGCTGGGCTCCGGCAATCCTTCTGCCTCAGCCTTCCAAGCTGCTGGATCTACAGGCGCGCGCTACCACACCCGGCTAATTTTTTTTGATTTATTGTAGAGATGAAGTCTCACCAAGTTGCCCAGGCGGGTCTTGAACCCGCGGGCTCAGGCAATTCATTCACCTCAACCTCCCAAAGCGTGGGATTACAGGCTGAGCCACCAAGTCTGGCCCAAAAGTATGTTTTAAAAGGAAGTGATCTTCAGACATTTGTATCTAGAGGACCATTGGTATTGAATGACTTGACACACCACTTACACCTGTATATTCTAGCTCTGTGATCAAGTTCAGTGGAAGGTACAGAATAGAAGTTGCCAGTGAAAACCTATGGACAGCACGTCTTGAATATAAGTTCTATTCCATCCAGGTGGCATTTAAGTTTTTAAAACATTTGCTGGCAAAATGTAAAAGTTGAAATTTTTACATGCATACTCATATTCTAGACTTTTCTAAAAGAAGCAGATTTGTCAATGATAGACCTATCTTCCCTTATGCAACACTTGGTGAGAGCTAAAAGGCAGATTTTGTCTTTTTGATAGGGCACATGCTCTAGCTTGCCATACTCACTACCACTCCCTATTGTCTTATAACTAGCAATTTCTCTCATTTTTTTTTCCTCCTAGGACCCCATAAATCATTTGCACATATGGGCCCTGATTTAGAGGAAAGGGGAAGTAATTAAGAAAAGATTCTGAACCATGAGGCAAAATAAAGGGGTTCTGGTTCCAGCAATGGGACTGGTCGTCTCACCTCACTCTCCATATAGTCATCCTTTAAATGTGAGGCCAAGCTAAACGCTATATAAGATTGCCTAAGTTTTAAAACTCAGACAGAGAATTGAAGCAATAGATGTTATGTCACAGCAGTTAGAAATGAGCTTGTCGCTGTTTCAGAAGTCACCTAGCAGCGGCTCCTTCTGTTCACCTTATGACCAACAGAATAATTGGCTTGGCCCGACTAGGTGAGACATCCACCCACCTCTGGTTCATGAGAGGCAGTTTCTAACATTGCTTCTCAGTGATTATATGTAGGGTATTCCTTAGATAAGAGGCAATAACTCTTCACTCTATGGAGTTCAGCGCTTTTCTGTTTTCAGCTTTGTATTCATAGGAGAATAATTTTTTTACTTTCTATTTACTCATGCACACATGCAAAATGTATTAATTCATTTAATAAATGTGGATGGAGTTCTAGGCACTGTGCCAGGCACTATGATATAAATCTGCAGGGTGAAATAGCGGGCAAGTGACGAACTCACATACACTCTCCCAGATGGCAACCATTGCGGGCGGGCACCATCCAATCGGCTGGGGGCCCCGAGAAAACAAACACAAAGAGAAGGCAAATGTGTCAATCTAGCTGCTGCACTAGAATACACTCTTTTTCTCTTGAGCCTGGACAACTGCAGGCTTCCTGGCCTTTGGACTCCAGAACTTGCACTGGTAACCACCTAGGTTCTCAGGCCTTTGACCTTGGACTCAATTGCACCATCAGCGTCCCTGGTCCTGAGGCCTTTGGACTTGGACTGAGTCAGGCTACTGGCATCCTGGCTTCTCCAGCTTGCAGATGACCTTCTCAGCATCCAGAATTGTATGAGCCAATTCCTCTAATAATTCCCCTCTTACCTATCTAACTGTATGTCCTATTGCTTCTGTCTCTCTGGAGAACCCTGACTAATGCGGACACACATCTGCTCAGTACTCAGCCCCACTCCACACAGAGGAGGCGCTCATCTCCATCCTGCCTCCAGGGGGCCCTTTGCATCTAGAGTAGCTCAAGGAGAAGACAAGAAGGTATACAGTTGGGTCCTCAGATGGAGGTGAAAAAGTGATTTTTCCTGCTAGTCATTGCTAAGAGTGCTTAGAGGATGCTTGTGTGAAGACTGGATTGTCAATTGGCTAGAACTCTTGGAGGTCAGGTTTATTTTCTGCTTTTGTGGAAGTGTGTTGTTAAATTCTCTGACCCAGTGCTTTTTCTCAGGGCTGTTTTAGCAAGCAACTTCTAAACAGTCTAGGCACCACCAAAACCTTTCTTCAAAGAGCTGCAGTCTTAGGCCTCTTTCTTTATGCTTTCTTCCCCCATAGACTACCACTCAACAACCCACCAACCCTTATTCCTATTCTTTGTTTGGTCCACTAAAAATCTGCATTGCCTCATTTAAAACTGAATCCAAATTCAGCAAGGAAAAATTTGTTTGTCATTTCGTTGAGGCCCAGGAAGCCTTAGTCTTTAAAATAGAGTTCATTTATTTGTATCTACCTCCTGAAATGAGAGGAAATCTTTGCTTGGCATCCTTCAGGAAGATGCCTCATTTCCAGATGGGCTAAGGTACCTCTTCCAAAGCAGTAGCAACAACAAAAAGCCTTCCACATTAAAAGAGGTTAAATCTATACCTATAATTGCATTTGTACTATGTATATATATGATGCCACCCTCTGGCTAAGCTCATTGAATTATAAGTAAATGTTAAAAATCTAACCACCAATGTAACAGTACTAGGAGGTAGAACATTTGGAAAGTGGCTAGGTCATCAGGGCAGAGGGCCTCAGGAATAGGGTTAGTGCCCTTATGAAGAGACTTCAGAGAGCTGCCTTGTCCCTTCCCAAGTGAGGACACAGCAAAAAGGTGCCATCTAAGAACCAGACAGCAGGCGCTCACCCATCACTGAATCTGCAGGTACCGTGACCTTGAACTTCCCAGTCTCCGGAACTATGAGAAACAAATTTCTGTTGGTTATAGAGCACCCAGTCTATGGTATTTCGTTATAGCAACCTGAATGAACAAGAAAAGGGATAAAGTAGTACCTTGAGTTCAGAAACATCTGAATTCCAGGTTAGATCTCAATTTAGATGCTTAACAATTGAGTAAGATAGGCAAGTTACTTGACTTCTAGAAGGTGCCAGTTTCTAATGTAGAGAATAGAATGATAAAGCCTCCCTATTCTACACAGTCCTAGACAATACACCAGAGCGGATGTATGGATAAGCACTCAGTACCATGCCTGGCACAGAGCAGGGGCCCATAAATAATATAAATGCTTTAGCATGGAAGAGACAACAATTAAAAGAATGAGAGATAGTGCTCACACACTGTATCAATTGTTTAACAGAGCACACAGAGCGTGACTGATGCATCAACACTTGGCACAAACTATGTTTAAAACAAATGTAAAAAAAATAAGACCCAAGAAATGTATTGTTGAGCAACATTGATTTATTTAGACGAGTGTTAAGCACCGGGGGTAAAAATGGTAAAAAAAAAAAAAAAAAAGATTCAGTTGGTTTTTGTTAGCATGGAGATACAGAGGAGACACAGGTAAATAAACAAGTAACAGTATTAAAATGTGGCAAGCGCTCAGGAAAGTAGAAGACACTCTGGGAACACGTGTTTATTATACCCCCTGTCGGGAAAAGAAGTGTTCCGGGAAGCAGGGTCATCTCAGCTGAGATCTGCAGCTCAAGGAGGAACCAGCAAGGTAGACAAGGAGGGAAACAGAAGATACAAAGGTCTAAAGATAAAAGCAAGTGAGCCCTTTCAAAGAACTTTAAAAGAAGCCAAAGAAGACATAGAACACAAAAGGGGAATGAATAAGAGGCATAGCTGGGGGCTGAACCCAGCCTAGCCTAGACGGAGGTCAGTCTCATGTAAGGAGATCTGATCCCTAGTGGAAAGCTATCAAGGCGATTTCAGCAGAAGAGTTGCTTATCTTTGGATAATGGGACCATGGAAGACATTTTTCTGCTTAATTTTCTGATTTTTAAAAAAATCTTTATAATGAGTAAGTACCATTTATATAATTTTTAAAATGTTCAAACTGTCTTTAAAAGAAGCAAATATAATACACTGTACATCAAATAGATCCTTTTGGGAAAGGCGGACAGTGGTCTAAACATCTGTAGAATTACCAAGAAAGCAAACTCTCCATTTAAAAAAGAAAAAGAAAACACGGTGCCTCTAGCTCATTGCATTGATAGAACCTGAGGATACATGTCAGGAGGCTTAACACTGTAGAAAGTCAGACCAGGCTCTAACCCTTTCAACACAATATTCTCAGACATTAATATCTTGACAATGTCAGAGAAACAAGCTGAAAGGAAGGTTAGAGACCTCCTAAATGGTTTTCACACATTTTTAAGAAAAGGACTTTTTTCTTTTTCAAACGCAACCTTAAACATAAAATAGGTAAAAGATTACTTGCAGGTTGAACAGGAAGGGAAGTATGGCAGAGAAGCCTAAGCTGTGATGACTTGATCGCCTCTATTTCCTGAGGTGAATTCTTCCCTTAGATGTAAGGGATCCTCAGAAGAGTCTGACATTTACCAACATAGAAGAAACTGCAGTCCAGTCACTTCCCCAGAGGGGAAGTCACTTTTAGTACCATGAGGTTTAGTGCAGAGCAGGGACAAGAACCCAGGCAGCTGTCCTACATTCATTCTGGTTTCCTCCACCCCCAAAAGATGTTTGGTTTTTTTTAAATACCAGAAATTAGGATATTCAACTCAAAAAACTAGAGTGATAGCCAGAGCAGAGCATGTCTTTGCCTCATTTGCCAGGACCCTGACATGTCTGTAGGAGGTCACACACTACACTGCACAGGATCTCCTGGGTATATTTGTTTGGATTCCACTTCTAAACCTTAACCAATAACAAAAGGACATATTGGCTCATGTAACAGGGAAGTCTAAGGTCGGTTGTTCTTGGCATGGCTAGATCTTGGAAGAACTCTCTCACCATTCCTTAGCTCAGCTCTCCTCTGGCAGGTTCTCTATCTGGTGCCAAAAGTTGCCACTGACAACTCCAAGTTTAAGTTTCTTCACATCTAAGGTTCTGAAGAGAAGTGCAACTCTTGCCAGTTAATTCTAGCAAAAGTCCTCAGAAAAGGTTTAATTGGCCTGTTTTAGTATAAGTGCTCATCCCTGAGCCACTGCTTGTGATCAGGGGAAATGTGACCCTGAATTGCTCATCCTTAGTCTTGAGCCCATCTCTGGAGCCTCAGAATAGAATCATCCAACCTGGGGTGAGGGATGCGGGAAAGTTGGCAGTTGGAGATGGACGGTTCTCCGAGGGAACGGAGAGGGATGTTTGAACAGCAAATATAAGACATATCCTTGACATTTCATGTCTATAACAGGTATTCCTAAGTGATAGAAGTGGAACTGTTTGTGTAAAGGACATCCTCAGATATATATATATATATATATATATAAAATATGCTTTTCTTCTATGAAGAGTCAAAAATTGCTTACAATCCTGATCAAATCAGGCCCCCAAAACACTAGACTGTGTCAACCAGAACTGAAGTGAAATTAAATCAGCTGAATTAAGAAATTTCTATTTTACTTGCAGTCAGATGCTTCCCAAAACACTTCCAAAGATGCAAATCCTCAGTCAGATAGAGGCATTTATTCTTTGTCTCTACTACAGGCAACTATAGGAAAAAAGAGTGTTTGGATGCATATTATTAGATTTATTATATTCACCTTTAGGATAAATAAAAGCATCCAAAAGTTCCAAACTTCATTTATGATGCAAACATGGTATGAATCTTTTTAACACACAATTTTGAGGATTTTTTTTAGGACAATAGAATTTTGAGGACAATAGAAAATGTTGTCTATATATATCATTATCATATAAGTAATGATAAATTTTTAAAGGAATATTATATTTTCAGAGCAAAGAAAGATACTTAGCATCTGTCTTTGCCTTCTCTGGCCCACAGGCATGGGGAATAAGGTCAGACACATATTTCAGAGCTATAGATATTTCATGTTTTCTATTCTTTGGGTTTTCCAAAATAGCTCTCAAGTTTCTTCAAAGGTTTATTTCACAAAACAGAGCTAAAATGTAATGAGAAAAGGCTGAAAGAAAAGCTCTAACCCAGGGACATCAGGTGGTGTTTGAGAAGCACTTTAATGACAAAGTTGAAATCGACATCTGTTAACACCTTTCATAATGCCTCCTGGAAAAGGCACTGAATCCTTTTCACTCTTGGCATCTGACAAGAAGGGATTCTCCAGGTCCGCAATTGTTAGATGCCCCAAACATAAGCCACAGTGTGGCTCTGAGGGGGTAAAAACAAAACAACATGAGCCAAAATGAAACTCACGTTTCTTCTCTTTGCTTGTCCTGCCCTGCAGGGAAAGATGACTTAATCCACACTGGCTAAATCACAAGTGAACCATGGGTAAGGGCCCCGGGTCAATCCAGGACAAGAGAATGACATCTGTTAATGTTTGGGAATGGGATAATTCCCCCAGTGCTCTTAGAAACAATGCCAGCTTTGAAATACTGCTGGTCAGTATTTTTCCCTTCAGATGTAAACATTACCCTTCAAGCTTTATTAATAGAAACCAAACCTCATGCCACACGTAACATGGCAACATATCCATTCCACGCCTTTGCTATGGAGAGTCCATTTTTTGAAATTACAAAAGTTTCTCTACCAAGACCATAGAATACAACAGATTGAAAAGTACATATGGTAAATTAATTCAGGTAATGGATGGCCTGAGGTTTAATGTTTTATCTTCCCAATTTGGAAGTATCTTTATCTTACTTGGCTAACTCTTTCTATACTGAGAAATCCAAGTAATCTCAAAGTATGTAAATAGTTTTCTTTTACCTATAATAAAACATATATCTGTGAAGACCTTTGTAAGGAAAATCAAGTCAGAGAATACTGTAGAACACTGTGGTTTGTACATATATCCAAGGTCCTCTAGTTTTGCTGTTTTGAGTTCACATTTTTTTCTTTTAATTTTATTTTCTTTTATTTGTTTAATTGACATATGACTGTACATATCTATGAGTATATAGTGATGTTTCAATACATAAGCTGTATGGTGATCACATCAGGGTAATTAGCATATTTATCATCTCAAATGTATCAATTTTTGTGTTGGAAACATTCAACATCCTCCTTCTAGCTATTTGAAACTATATATATTGTTAACTATGTTCATCCCACAATGCTATAGAACACTAGAACGTATTCCCCCATCTAACTGCAATTAATTTTATATCCTTTAACAGACCTCTATTCCTTGCTTCCCCCACCCATTCCAGCCTCTAGTATCCTCTGTTCTACTTTTTACTTCTATGAAATTAACTTTTTTTTAAGCCTCCATCTTTGAGTATACACTCTCATTTTGAGTGCCTAATAGATGCCAGACATTGAGAGTATAAAGATAAGCAGGTGAGTTAGGGAGACAAACCCATCAATAAATTATTCCAATCCATGTAACTATTGAAAACAGGGGATCGGAGAAGAAAGGGAGCCAGGCAACAGAGGCATCATTAGGGAAGGTTCACTGAGTAGGTAACCTTCGACCCTTGCAAGTCAAGTAAGAATTCACCAGGTGGAAAGTGGTGTTGAGTGGAGAGGACAGAACAAAGAGTGGGGAGTGCATTCTCAGCTAAAGAAGACAAGTGGACTTTATCTCAAATCCCAACTCTAATTGATTGGGAGTGGCTTCTCAAAGTGTGGTGATGACAAAGACTACGAAGCTATGTGACAGACTTTATTGAAATCCCACCCCATAATCCACTTAGTACATTGTTGAGCTCACCTATAGCCTCAGTGGACAATTTCTTTTGCATATGGGCAGCTTCCCATTTCCACCACCTGCAGCTTTCTGCCTCTCTGTTGGAAGATTTTCTCTGATTCCTTGGCAACTCCAGAGCAAAGGAGCCTGAAAGTACTGAGGATTTAAGGCCTCCACAGGAAACCTTGAACTGGTGAGAAATGGTAGTCAGTGGAGAAATACACCCTCAAAGAGACAATTCTCAGGTACATCCTAAACAACCATCAAAGACTCTCCAGGGGGCTGAGCCCAAATGCCTATCGCGGTAACTCACTCAGTAACATACCCTTTTATTGACTTCTCTCTCTTTCCTGTCTCATTTTTCTCTCTCATTTAGGCTTTCTGGGATTACTTTTCAAATATTACACATTAGATACCTATTACTCAAAGGATGAAAAGTCAACATGGAGTGACTATGAAATAATCTTAACTAAAGTGCAACCATATTGAAACTGCCTAGTTCTGTCATGTCTTCTTAGCAAAATTACCTACGTGCCCTCTAATCACTAGCCAAAGACAAAATCAATTTCTTAGTGGTAGCTACTGATAATTGCTTACAACCCCCCCACCCCACAGCTTGTTGTGTATTAATCAGCCTTTCTATTCCCAACTTTTACCCCCCAGACATAAAAGACTAAGCTAAAGACTGAGTTAATCTCATCTGTCATGGTCAGCCTTCCATGACAGCCCACCGACCCACCCGCCCACCTGCCCACCTGCCAGAGTCACAAAATGTATTGTCCATACAATGTCAAGGCATAAGACCTACTATGTCAATACCCAAGAATGCAGTTGCTGGAGATTTTTACTAACCCTATTTCCTTGTAGAAATCTTTTTTTTTTTCTTTGAGGTGGAGTCTCACTCTGTCACCCAGGCTGGAATGAAGTAGCATGCTCACAGTCACCCCAGTGTCAATTCACTGGGCTCAGGTGATCCTTCCATCTCAAACTTCCAAGTAGCCAGAATTACAAGCACGTGCTACCACACCCGACTAATTTTTTGATTAATTGTAGAGATGAGGTCTTGCCAAGTTGCCCAGTGAACCCAAGGGCTCAGGCAATCTTTTCACCTCAGCCTCCCAAAGTGCTGGGATTTCAGGCTTGAGCCACTGCGCCCGGCCCTTATAGAAATCTTAAAAGCATCCTTACCCTACTCCACAAGGCTACGTTGTTCGCCATGTCAGCCCCATTTAAAATTTACCCTGAATGTGAATAAACTCTTCTACTTTTCCTTGCAATTCTTTGCACCTGTCTTGTGGCACCAGACACAGACCTCCCTATCGGGTCTGACCTAACAGTTATTATGTAAAAAATTGTCACCAAAGTTAGCAGCTAAATACAACAATAAGCATTTATCTCTTGTTGTTTCTATAAGTCAGAAAATTAAGAGGAACTTAGCTGAGAGTAGTGCTGACTCAGGGCCCTCATGAGGTTTCAGTCAGTTGAAAGCTTGAGTAGGACTGAAGGGTCCACTTCCAAGCTGGTTCACTCAAATGACTGGTAAATTGGTACTGGCTGTTACCCGGAGGCCTCACCACATGGAAGGCCTGAGGGTCTTCCTGACATAGTAGCTGGCATCCCCAGAAGAAGTAATCCAGGAAAACAAGACAGTAGTTACAAAGTCTTTTAGGACTTAGCCATGGAAGTCATACACTGTCATTTCTGCAGTACTCTAGTGGTCAACCAGGCTAGCCTCATGCAATATGGGATGGAACTCTGCAAAGGCATGGATACGCAAGGGAGGCTAGGATTATAGGGGAACAGCTTGGAAGCTGGCTATCATCATTTATCTTAGGGTTTAACAGGAAAGTTTGTCCTGTCTCATGAGTGATATCCATCTTGAATGGAACATGAGAGTGCTGCCTTCATGCTGGGGATATGGTACCTTGAAATTTCTGGAATTAATCCTCCAAACTTTCAGAGATTAAATTTTTCTGATCAAGATCTGAAAACTCAATTCCATTATGAATATGTCTTCCAAAATTAAGTCAATCCCAATTTTCTACTAATTTATTCTTCCTTTTGGGACTTATGTCACTAAGCAGGACTGAGACAATACCTTTCCACCTTATTTGGAAACATTTTCAGATCTTTCCGTTGTTTATGACAATGCCAGACTGCTTTGGTCACTAATATAAGCACAAAATTCTAAAGACAGGCTTCCTTCTAATTTGTAATTTATATGCATTCTTCAGCAAAAACTAGTCGCTAGGAAATAGCATCAAAAAATCTAAATTACCCTTCAAGATTATCATATTCAGATCCACATGGGAATTTCACAGTGTAAATCAGATCTAAACAAACAAATTCTGCCCCCATATACCTTCAACTGTGTAAATGACATCAGATAATTCAGTTTGTAGATGACAGTTCAAAGCCTTCTTCTTTGTCGTCTTGTAACAAACCTACGATAAATATGTCCAAAGTAGAATAATTATCAAATGGCCAAAAGAAGTTCACCAAGGGGAAGGGTTATGCTAAATCTATGTTTCAATTGCTCCCCAAGATAACTTGTCAATCCATAAAATGAACAATATTCTTAGTTTTCTTCCATGGAACATTTAGATTACAATCTAATTTCACAATTACATTTCCTCAGATGTACTACCTTGGTTGTATCAAGATTATATAAGCATGCAAGACTTAAGTTAGTAAATGCAGAACAAAATATAAATATTTATGCATATGAACATGTTAAAAACTAAAACCTTGAAACTCCAACTGTTAAAATTTCTTATGTACCCCCTTTTTTCAATGACGTGTGTGGTTATTTCTAATAGCAATTAAAAACATCTCAGCAGGATATTATATGTTCATAATATATTCTTGAGTCCAGGGTGATGGGAACAAAATGTGGTCATTAAATAAACAAAGATGTTTACCTGGAAAGGAACAGATCAGACCAACAAAAATTACAACAGGATGAATGGTTTAAAGCCATCTTCATTGCCCAAAGTCTCAAGTCTTTTGTTGATTGCCATCTTATGCTTGTGTCATTCTAACTAGAAGACTCCGAGGGGTTTTTGTTTGTCTGTTTGTTTCAAGGAAACATCAGTCTCCTTTTAACCAGTCTTTTAAGGGGGAAAAAAAGTTGCTTAAAGTCTTGAGAGGTATAGGCTTTTTTTAAGATGCCAGGGAGACAGATTTTAATTCATTTAATCACAGTGAAATCTCACAATCGAAAATAATTACCAGTACTTGGCAGACAAACTATTACCTGTTGAAGGTACTCAGTGGAGAAAGCCAGGCTGGACAGTTGAGAATCTAAGAAAAGCCTTTTTATGGCTGTTTATCAAGAACAAAATTATCAGGCCAGAATTATTCCACTTAACTTCCCCTTCTCTGTCTCTGCCAACCTGATTTCAGTGTAAAATGACCAAAGCATTTTGTTTATGTTTGTGAATGAAGCCCATCCCCATATGGTATCTGTGAAGAAATCTGTTTTGTTTATCTAGTTTATAACAGATAAATGTACTGATTACATATTGTTTAGTATATGTTTGCATTGTTGAAAAATAGTTCAGCTCTTTTTTTTTTTTAAAGTTAGAAAGTACTGAGTTCTGCTGAGTCACTCATCCACAAAAGTCCTGAGAGCATTTATTGTGAACATCTGGGGGAATGCCTTCATCTTCATTTAATAATAGTTTTGTTGAAGTATAATTCACATACCACAAAACCCATCATTTTAAAGTACACAATTCAGTGTTTTTAGCATATTCACAAAGGTGTGCAACCATCATCACTTTCCAATTCTAGAACATTTTCATCATCCCAAAAAGAATCCCCATACCCATTAGTAGTTCTTATTTCTAAGAAACCACTTCCTCCACCTAGCCCCTGGCAACAACTAACCTACCTTCTGTCTCTATAAATTTGTCTGTTCTGCACTATTCATATAAATGGAATGCTATAAAATATGTAGCCTTTTGTGAAGGATTTCTTTCACTTAGCAAAATATTTTAATCCATGTTGTAGCATATAGCAGTATTTACTCCTTTTATGGTTAAATGGTACTCTATTCTGTACATATATCACATTTTGCTTATTACTCATTAACTGATGGACATTTGTGTCATTTCCACCTTTTGGCTATTATTCATAAAGCTATGGATTTTCAAGTAAAAGTTTTTATGTGGACATATGTTTTTAATTCTCTGGGATACATAACTAATGTTAGAACTTCTGAGCCAGTTTTGAGGAACTGCCAAACTGTCTTCAATGTGGTTGCACCATTTTGCATTTCCACCAGGAATGTATGAGGGTTCCAATTTCTCCACATCCTCACCAACGCTTCTTATTTTTTGTCTTTTTTATATAGCCGTCCTAATGAACATCGAATGATATCCCAGTGGTTTTGACTTGTGTTTCCCTCATGACTAATGATGTTGAGCATTTTTTCATGTACTTATTGGCCATTTACACATCTTTTTTGGAGAAAACCTAGTCAAATCCTTTGCCCATTTTTAAATTAGTTTTTCTTTTTATTGTTGAGTTGTACAAAAGTTATTTAAATATTCTGGATACCAGACTCTTAACAAATATAAGATTTGAAAATATATTCCTCCATGATTTGGGTTATCTTTTTACCTTACTGATGATGTCTTTTGAAGCACAAAAGTTTTTAATTTTGATGATATCCAATTTATCTATATTTTATTTTGTTGCTTCTTTTATTTTGGTGTTATTTCTAAGAAACCATGTCTAATCCAATGTCAGCAAAAATCAATTTTAGCTCTTACATTTTAGTTCTATGATCCACTGTGAATGGATATTATGTGAGGTAATGTGAAGTATAGAAAACAGCTTTATTCTATTGCATGTGAGTATCCTGTTGTCCTGGCATCATCTATTGAAAAGACTGTTTTCTTATTGAATTCTTAAGACTCTTGTCAAAATCAATTAATAGTAAATGTCAGGCTTTTTTCTGGACTTTCAATTCTACTTTATTCATCTATTTGTCTATCCTTATGCCGGTACTATACTGGTTTGATTATAAATTTGTAGCTAGATTTGAAATCAGAAAGTAAAAATTCTCCAACTTTGCTCTTTTTAAAGATTATTTTGTTTATACTGAGTCCCTTACATTTTCATATGAGTTCAGGATTAGCTTTCCCATTTCTGGGAAACTACAACAACAAAAATACTGCTTGAATTTAAAACAGCAACAACAAAAATACCGCTTGAATTTAAAAGAGATTGAGTTGACTCTGTAGATCAATATGGGGAGTATTTCCATTTTAACAATTCTAATCCATAGATATGCATGGAAAGTCTTTCCACTTATTTAGATATTTCTTAATTTCAGTCAATGATTTTTTTTCCTTTTTTAGTTTTCAGTAACAAGACTCAGAATACTTTTGTTAAATGTATTCCCAATTATACGAGTTCTAACAATTAAGTTTGTGAACTCATCCTAGACAAAATGTTGTATTCCTTATTACTATCACTACAATCACCTCTGAATTACTTCCCTTGGGAAGCTATGCACCAATGCCAGCACCTAGTCCACCTGTCAAAGCAATTTTAGAACTCTTTTTCTTGAATGGCCATCGGAGCTATCATTGTATTACTCTTGATGTCCTGAATGTCATCAGAATGTCATCAAAATGTCTTCCTTTCAAAATTTCCTCTATCTTCAGGTAAAGAAAAAAGTCATTGGTGGCCAGATCAGGTGAGTAAGGAGGGTGTTCCGATACAGTTATTTGTTTACTGGCTGAAAACTCCCTCATAGACAGTGCTGTGTGAATTGGTGCATTATGGTGACATGAGAATTCCCTTGGGACCATTTCTGCACACACCTTTCTCATGCCAAGATTTTTAGTTAAGATTTTCCTGTTTCTCTATTGATATTTATTTGGTCTGCTATGCTTCTCACAGTCAGTTGATTATTTTGATGCACAATTTGACAAATTTTTGCAATGTTTTCATCAGCTCAGCTCGTTACTGGCCGTCCTGACCTCTCTTCATCAGTGACACTTTCTCTCCCCTCAGAAAAACATTTAATCCATTTGTACACTGCTGTTTTCTTCATGAATAATTCCTCTTAAACTTGGACTAACAGGTGCCTGGTTTCACTTTCACTTTTGTCAAGTTTAACAAGAAATTTAATGTTTATTCATTGCTCTAATTCAGGCTCCAACATTCTCACGACAGCACACATAAATATGCAGCAACAATAATGAATGCCACTCAGCAAGATACTGCCATATGGTGACACAAACACAGCTGTGAGACACTGATATACCAAGATTATGAAACCTTACCAAGTTGTTTGTACAGTATTGCCAACATAAGCGCACAGTGGCAAGTTTACAAACTTAATTGTCAGTTCTCATATTATTCTTTTGTATGTTACTGTAGATATACATTTTTTCTTAATTTCATTGTCAGTTTATTTATTGCTAGTGTATTGAAATACAATTGCATTTTGTGTTTTGATCTTGTACAACCTTACTGAATTTGTTTATTAACTCTAATAGTTTTTTCATGGATTCACTAGGATTTTTTATGTAGAATTTCTGTGGCTTCCTAGAGTCCCAGCAACATGTCAGAGCATTTCAAAGTCCCCTGAAGATTTCTCATTCCTCACTTTTTCCTTTTATGTTTTTTGGTCAACTTCTTATTGGCCCCAACTTCAGACAGCTGTAATGCTAAACAATTGCCACTAATTGGTTTCTACAAATACCTTGAATTTGTAGAAATTCATGCATAGTAAGTTCTAAATCAAATAAAATTAAAACAAGCCCTGGGAATGGAGTTTTTCAGCAAGCTTTCAGATGGGCCAAATAGTAAACATTTTCTGGGGATTGGATTATGGGGAAACTCCAAACCCATCTCTTTCCCTCCAGTGGTGGGTAGGTTTTCACAGTTATCATAGTTGCAAGTCTGTTGGTTTTCAAGGCTACTTAGAGTTGGGGAATGGGATGAAATTATGATAAATTTTAAAATGCTGTAAGTCTCACTGTTCTCACTCAAGTTTCAACCATTTTCCTGGAATAAATACTCCCAAGATTGTCACAAGCCTTTAGTTATTTCCAGAGTTCCCCAAAAGTTGATTTTGTCCATTTTTTTTTTTCATTTTGGGTTTTTTTGTTTGTTTTATTTTTCCAATGTTCTCGTTTCTTTTATGGAGAAGTGAATTTTTAGAGATTCTTACTCCGCCGTTCTGGAATTGGCTCAATGCGCCTCTTTTCACTTTTTAGATTTCTACATCAGAATTCTGAAAAAGTTACCAAAAATCAGCTTTGAGCCAGTAAAAAAGGCCTGTAATTAGGAAGTAGGCAAGTAAAGTGGTTGTCAATTCTAAAAAAATTTTAAAAAATTAATGTGCCAATTTATCTAAAGTATTCAAAATCTTTTTTTTAAGTGACATGGCACATTCTTTATACTTATAAATGTCTTTTCCCTATGCTTACTATTAATTCAGAACCAAATAGTACTGGAAATAATATTTTCAGTACACTAAGCATGCAAGTTCATTATGAGATGTCTTCATGTTACTCACTGGTGAGAATGAGGAGGGGAGATTCCCTATTTTTGCTCCTTTTCCATGTCCAAAGGATATTTCAATACCTGTGCTACCAAAGGAAGGCATGTTGCAGCAACTTTCAGAGATGAGGCAAAGTGGTGAGAAAAATTAAACTCTTTCAGACCTGCCCTAAAATCTTAACCCTTAAGTGTGAAGGCAACATCTCAGGGATTGCCTCTAGATTCACTGGAGGAAAAAAAAATCCTACCGATGGTATCAATATATACATACCTTATATAATATGGATTTTATAGGGTTAAGCTTTTTTCTTTTTCTTCTTTTTTTTTTTTTTTTGATAACCCTCCATACCCAACTTTCCAATTTAAGTGGAACCTAAACATTTGTGGAAAGTAGTATATAAAATAGCAAAATTTCAATGTAACTATTATATTTCAAGCAGCTGATGGCATCCAGGGAAT
>CAUYQG010123873.1:0-20868 GCA_963574415.1 Tarsius wallacei | reverse complement strand
GGGAGAACGAGGAGGGGAGGGCCGAGAACGTGTGGTTTGAGGAGGGAGCTCAGAGGGGAGCCAAGACAGGAGTTGGAGATAGGGGAGGCCTGGGACTGGGGGAAGGGGGTGGGGACGCGGGGGAGGAGGCGGTGGCTGGGGAGGGGGTGGGGGTTGGGGTTGGGGGAGGGGCGGGCTGGAGCGAGGGAGGAGGACTGAAGAGACCTGCAGAGCGGGAGGTGCAGCTGGGAGCACCGGGGTGTCTGGGGAGCAAGCGTGTGCACCCCGAGGAGAGGACCGGACCCCCCACCTGCCATCAGTGTCTCCTGCACCCACTCCCTGCTCGATGTGTTGGCTGTAGTAGCTCCAGTGCGCTGTTCTCCCAGACGTTTACAAAAAGTTCCTCAGTATGTTTAGAAAACTCTTCCTCCCCAAGTCCTTGGGGTGTGCTGAGTGTTAGGAAACACGCCCGTGATCCCTACGTGGACCTTGTTGCCTTGAGATGGACACAAACCTAGAAAGCACCGAGTCGCACACAGTCTCTGTGCTGATAGCGTCCTCTTGCCGGGATCAGCCCCCATTGCAACCCGCCCGGTTTTCCCAGGAGTCGGTCGCCTGCAGACCTGGGACCGAGACACTTAGGTGTGTTTAGTGAAAACCACCTGCTGCCTGTTGACCGGCTGCCCTTCCTCGTCCTTCCTTAATTCCTGTTTTCCAGCTGCCTGTTGACCGGCTCGTCTTCCTTGCCCCTCCTGTTTTTCTTTCCGACTGCATAAACCCTTACCTGTAGTGGGGAAGGAGGGACGGATTTGAGGTTTGGCTCCCATTTCTCCGTTGACGGCTCCCATAATGTAATAAAAGCCTTCTTCCCTGGCATTTGTCTCTGCGACGGGACCGTGACCGAACTCCTGGTGTTTGGTGACAACGTCTTCATTGCTTGCATTTACAATTACCTGCGTAATTGCGTAATCATTTCAATTACTTACATGATATGGATTTAAGGGAGCAGGTTTGGAATGCACCACAAAGGCACAGTGGAGCTCTTCCTAGCAACTCTTGATTTTGCAAAAGTGGTTTCGTATCACTGACATCTCTTCTTTAACATGGCTTTGGGATTTTTCACCACGTTTTTAATGTGGTGGAAAGAGGATAGGCTGTTAAGCTACCCTAGTATGGCCCTCAAGGCTCCTACATGTGACATAACCTGCCTTTCCTTTCACTCGCTTCCTTTACCAAGTTGAATCCTCAGCTAATTGAAAACTGCTTTTTATGCTCCAAGCGGGTCCCAAAATCTAGTTCCTAGATTTTGCTTAAGCTGCCATGTCTCCATCTTTACCTTTAGGAATGTCTACCCATTTTTCAAGTTTTATGTCAAATGTAGACTCCTGTATAAAAATATTCGAATTTTCTCTTGGGAAAGGAGATTTCTTCCTCATTTGTTCTTCTGGAAGACTTTGTAACTGTTGCTGTATTACATTCCAGCCCTGTAATCTTTTTTTATTTATTTTAGATTTGAGGGGTACAAGTGCATGTTTGTTACTTGGACATGTTGTGTATTGTTGGGGTTTGGGCTTCAGGTGGGCCATTGCCCAGATAGTGAACATTGTACCCAATAGGTAACTTTTTTCTTTTTCTTTTTTTTTTTGTTTTTTTTGAGTTGGGGTCTCACTCTGTTGCTAGACTGGAGTGCAGTGGCATGCTCACAGCTCACTGCAGCATCAGTCTTATGGGCTCAGGTGATCCTTCCGCCTCATCCTCCTGAGTAGCTGGGATTACAGGTATGCACCACCATGGCTGGCTAACTTTTTTTTTGTAGAGATAAGGTCTCGCTATGTTGCCCAGGCTGGTTTCAAACTCCTAGGCTCTAGCAGTCTTCCCCTTCAGCCTTGCAAAGTGCTGGGATTACAGGCGTGAGCCACCGTGTCTGGCCCCCCGGTAGGTAACTTCTGAACCCTAATCCTCCTCCCCACCTCTCCCCTTTTAATGTCCACAGTGTCTGCTATTTCCATCTTTGTGGCCATTTAGCTCCTGCATATCAGGGAGAAATGTGGTGTTTGGTTTTCTGTTTCTGATTTAGTTCACTTAGGATGATGCTCTCCAGCTCCATCTGTGTTGCTGCATAGGATATGATTTCATTCTCTTCTATGGCTATGTAGTATTCCGTGGTGTATGCACCAAATTTTCTTTATTCAATCGTTGATTGTCACTTAGGTTGATTCCATGATTTTGCTATTGTGAATAGTGCTGCAGTGAACGTATGAGTACAGGTATCTTTTTAATATAACGATTTCTTTTCCCTTGGGTAGATCCCTAGTAGTGGGCTTGCTGCGTCAAATGGTAGTTCTCTTTTTAGTTTTTTGAGAAATCTCCCTACTGTTTTCCAGAAAGGTTGAATTGGTTTACAGACCTACCTTTCCTTTTCTCTACATCTGTGCCAACATCAATTGTTCTTTGACTTTTTAATTATAGCCATCCTGACTGGTGTAAGATTTCTCTGATGATTAGTGATGTTGACCATTTTTTTCTTATGTTTGTTTCAGCCTTGTATTCTTGTTACTTAGGTGAATGTCTTTCTTATCTAAAAGGAATTTATTTGAGGGAGAGCATAATTCTTGTATCTTCCAAAGTAGTGAATCATTCAATGCAAAGTAGTAAATGATTTGTTTAAGTTAGTCTGAATTAAGGCTCAGCCTGTAATCCCACGCTTTGGGAGGCTGAGGTGAGTGAATTGCCTGAGCCCACGGGGTGCGAGACCCGCCCGGGCAACTTGGCGAGACCTCATCTCTGCAATAAATCAAAAATCAGCTGGGCGCGGTAGTGCGCACCTGTAGTTCCAGCTACTTGGAAGGCTGAGGCGGAAGGATTGCCGGAGCCCAGCAGGTCGAGGTTGCGGTGGCTGGGAGCGGCCACTGTACTCCAGTCTGGGTGACAGAGTGAGACTCCAACTCAAAAAAAAATAAAATAAAATAAAGAAGATGATGAAATTCGAATCAATTTAGGGTTTTAAGATTAGGCTGTAAAATTTAATAGGCGAAAAAGATAGACATTAATAGGCTGATACAGATACACAGATTATGGACTTAATTTATTTATTTTCTTTTCTATTAGATTTGTGTTTAAAAATTGGTGACCACTGTCTGATGTAGTTCAATCTGAGAACTTTTGGCTTCACCTTTCTCTTTTCTAGTATTTGTACAACTCTTGGACACTGTTGGGGTTTGGTGATCATTGTCTTCTTTTTTTATTTAATTTTATTTTTTTATTGACCAGGAATAATTATACATATTCACGGGTTACATGATGATGTTTGGAATCATTGCCTTCTTTCAACTTAATAATACTATGAGACCCTTAAGGGTGGGAGAAATTTTTTTTGAAAGAAACCCATTGCCTTGGAGGGAAAGGGAATGGGATGGGTAATTGGCAAGACGACTTTAGCATGGAAAGTACATTGTGGAAGATGAGCTGTTTGTTTATTACAGAATCCTCTACTCATCTCACTGTCTTTTATAATAATTCTTCTGTCTCATATTATAGGGTGAGATGTGTACTATGATTAGCAAGAAGTACAGTGAATTCCTGCCTAGCATGCAGAGTGCCCAGGGTCTGGTTACCCAGGTGGATAAGCTATCTGAAGACATGGACCTGCTGAAATCCAGGATAGAGAGTGAGGTAAGGATAATTTGTTATATTGGGCAGCTTCCTGATTTCTCAACTCAGTTCTGTACAACTTTTCAAGCCCTCACTTTCCTGATAGGTAGATGGAGATTGAACTAAATGATGGTGGGGTGACTTCAATTCTAAAATAGAAATATTTTCCCAAAATACAATTGAAATAACTTGTTTTTTTGTGGAAAAGATTTTTTACTATAATACTTTGCATTTTAATAGCACTTTATTAATTTAAAAAAACCTTAAGACTTTTATTGTCTACATAATAAAATAAAAACAGATGAAGCTTAGAACTGGATCATTTGGCCTTTTCTCTTGTTTTCTTTTAGTTTAAATACTTGCATCTCTTAAAGGCCAGCGTTCTCTTAAATCTGTAGCTGGCCTCAAGACATTCAAACTTCAATGCAATTTTCATTGTCTCTTGGCCTTCTTGTCATACAGTCACTTTCCTTGGGCATACAGAGGATCCTTGCCCTTCTTGTACGGTGTCACGTTGTAGGCTAGTGCTTTTTCTTATGGAAAGTCTGGTGGATCTGAGAAATATTTACTTTGTTTGCTGGAGTGCCATCATCACAAAAAAGCAGTAAGCTGGTTTGGAAACAGCATTATCTGCTATGTCATTTGAAAAACAGGCCAGGTGCAGTGGCTTATGCCAGTAATCCCAACACTTAAGGAGGCTAAGGCGGGAGGATTGTTTGAGCCCAGGAGTTCAAGACCACGCTAAGCAACATAGTGAGACCTTGTCTAGACAAAAGAAAAATAGGAAAAATTATCTAGGAAAGGTGGTGCACACCTGTAGTCCCAGCTACTTGGGAAGCTGAGGTGGAAGGAACGCCTGAGCCCAGGAGGTTTAGGCTGTGGTAAGCTGTGATCGTACCACTGCACTCCAGCCTGGGTGACAGAGTGAGACTCCTGACTTAAAAACATATTTTTTAAAAAAGAATTTGCACATGTATTATCTCATCAGGATTTTTTCCCTTGCAATGCTCTTTTAGGAAAAATAGACAGTGAAAGCAAGAAGGCATGCTGACATCAGAGGTTTAAACGAAGTTTAATCTTACGTGTTTTCTCTTTCTGTCTTTCCTCTTTTCTTCCCCTCCCTTCCTGTCTCCCTGTCTCTCTCTCTCTGTCTCTCTCTATCTCTATCTCTGCCTCTGTATCTCAGTTTCAGTCTCAGTCTCTATCTCTATCTCTATCTCTAATCTTACTCTTGCCCAGACTGGAGTGCGGGGGCACAGTCACAGCTCATGGCAGCCTTGACTTCCTGCACTCACTTCCACCTTAGCCCCCTGAGTAGCTGGGACTACAGGTGCATGCTACCATTCCGGGATACTTTTATATGTTGTACAAACAAGGTCTTGCAATGTTGTACAGAGTGGTCTTGAACTCCTGGGTTCAAGCAATCCTCCTGCCTTGGGTTCCCCAAGTGCTGGGATTACAGGCATGAACCACTGTGCCCAACCTTTATATCTATTTCTGTATTACTGCTCAGGGCTCATTGATACCCAAAATCACAATGTTGAGATATTCTCAAGGTTCTTAGTACCAAAGAAAGATATTAGGTCTGTTCCCTATGTGATAATTATTAAAAAAGGAGAGTGAACAATTGTGTTCTAAAAGTTCTCTGTAACATCTTAATTACAAGTGAGGAAACCACTGAGTACCTAGAAAATCTTTTTAGTAGCTCATTCACCGATTATTCTGATTCAAGATTTTAATGAAAAAAAATATGTTACTCTGCAACCCTGGCACAGTTCAAAAAATATTCACAGAGTGAATTTTTAATTAATTGATTGACCAGTGAGTGGATAGTGCAATATTAGACTGTGCTATTAGAAATGAAATGTCTGATGCTGGGCACAGTGGCTCAAGCCTGTAATCCTAGCACTTTGGGAGGCTGAGACGAGAGAATTGCCTGAGTCCAGGGGTTAGAGACCAGCCAGGCATTGTGGTGTGTGCCTATAGTGCCAGCTACTTGGAAGGCTGAGGTAGAAACATCACTTGAGCACAGCAGGTTGAGGCTGTGGTGGCCTTGAATGTGCCACTGCACTCCAGCCTGGGTGACAGAGTGAGACTCCAACTCAAAAAAAAAAAAAAAAAAAGAAGTGCCTGGAACAAGACAGTAATTGGCTTTCTGTATCTTTTGCTGACCACATTCTGACTGGTGAAATTCATTCAGTTTTGGTTAGTGTATTTTGATCCATGGCTGTTCTAGATGAAAGTTCCAGTCCTGAACACTGTACCACTTGAAGACCAGGGATATAAACTGAGGGTGTCTAGTATTGGGAAGAAACACTTTCAATATTTGAAGTCTTGTCATATGGGAGAAAGATTCACATTTATGGCTTTAAAAGGACCACAGATTAAATAGGTGGATGTTAGAGGTTTATTTATTTATTTATTTATTTAGAGTTGGAGTTTCACTCTGTTGCCCAGACTGGAGTACAGTGGCATGCTTACAGCCACCCCAGTGTTACCTGCTGGGTTCCAGCAATCCTTTTGCCTCAGCCTTCCAAGTAGCTGTAACTACAGGTGCTAATTTTTAAATTAAATTAAATTAAATTTTTTATTGTAGAGACGAGGTCTCGCCAAGTTGCTCGGGCTGGTCTTGAACCCACGGGCTCAGGCAATCCACTTCCCTCGGCCTCCCAAAATGCTGGGATTACAGGCTGAGCCACCGAGCCTGACTGGATGTTAGAGGCTTATAAAAAGTCATTTGGTGTATTTACAGAGCACTGAAAAGGTGCCAGAAGCTGTGATAATTGCTGAATAAGACCGTTTTTAAAAAAATTTCAAAGTGTGCATCTCATGCCCAATATACATGAGTATAATAGTGTGACACAACACTAAATAGGAATTATCCCGTTAGAGGAGATAGAGCTACGGATGTTTTCCTGTAGGAAACCGCGTCCAAATCAAGATGTGAAGTGATAGGTAGTTAGGCAACAAGGGAAAGAAGAGTGGTTTAGTAGGCAGAGGCATGGTGGTAATGGAGAGATGCCATTTTGGGGGAGCTGCAGGTATTCCATAAGAGAGATGCTTAGGGAGTGTGGTGGGAAGAGACATAAGATGAAATCAGAAGGTAAGCAAGGACCTCGTATGTCAGGTTAGCAGTGTTGATATTATCTTGAGGAAGCCATGAAAGATTTTAAACAAGGGAGTAACATCAATTTGAATTTTAGGAATTCTGTTCTGCTTACAGTTTAAAGAAAGGACTTGAAGGAGATGAGACTGGGAAATAAGAAGACAGTGAAAATGCAGGAGATAGTTAAAAAGGACCCAGGAAAATAGCAGGGTGGTGACCTGCTCTAAAGTCAGTTGCAATGGGGATGGAGAAAATGGATGAATCTTAGGGGCATTTAAGAGCCAGGATCTTTGAGATTTATTGATGTGGGGAGAGAAAGATATCAGAGTCAAGGATAACTGGGGAGCTGGGTCATGGATTGTTTCATTCCCTAAAGTACAGAATCTAGAAAAAGAGCAGATTTTTGTGGGGAGTTTAACCCTTTGCACTCGATGTTCCCTCTGAGGGGATATTGTAAACCTAGCAAACCACTTGGATGTCCCTTCTCAGAGGACATAAAGAGATTGCTGGTGGTCATACAGGACAAACTTAACACAAGTGCAAGTTTTTCAAAAACGTATGTTTCCTTGAAGTTTCCCATTCAAAAACAATGAAAACCTATGTCTCATTTGAAATTTGTCAAGCTTCTGATTAATCAGTTGAGAAGTGGTTTTTGGGAATCATGAGTGCATTCTTCCACATCGTCTTCAAACAACAGACTGAAAATAGATTACAAATTATTAATGTAGGAGGAAGAAAATGAGCCTGCATTGTCTGCTCGAATAGAAAAACACCAGGTGGAAGACATCAAACAAATTAGTATTGCACAACATATATCAATGAACCTGCAATGCATGTCAGTGACTGTTTCATGCAATACCACACGTTAGAAAAATGTAAGATATAAAATTGTGATTTTTTTGTCATAAATAAGTTCCTCGATTTCCAAAATTCCATTATAAGTGAAATATCATTACAATAGAATAATTGATTCCAACACTATACTACTTAATATGAAGTGATTCATTTTTTACTATTTTGTGATCTGCATGATGTCTTTGAGTGCAAGGGCTAAGGTGCCTATGTGATATCCAAACGGACTCACATACGCAGTTTGATTATTAAGGTGAAGGCTAGACTGTTGTAAAAAAAAAAAAAGAAGGAAAATATAAAAAGAGACTTTGAAATGCAATGGCTCAAACAAAAAAAAAAATCATAGTAGTCTTATAAGCAAGCGGATTCTACAATAGAGGTCCCAGCTACTCTAGTATATAGTCTGTGTCAAGAACTGAAGGGGATCTTATAGGCTTTAACCTGCTTGTAAGGCAACAGGTTAGCCTTCTCATAGAAGCCATGAATCTCCTGGGTGGGAGATGAAGGACTGCATATTACTCACAGCAATAGCCAGAGTATCAGCATTTTTCCATCAGTTTTTGCCTCAGCCCTAATTCCTGTAGATTATTGTGCAGTGGATTGTATCATAGAAGAGGACTCCCAGGCTTAAGGAACCTGAATCTTTGATATTGGGTAGCAAGCAAACCTCCTTTTTGCTTCGGAGGAAGACCTATCTCTGTCTTCCAAGGCTCTTTTACTACATAGACATCCTAGAAAAGATGGCCCAGAACTAGACCGTCATTGCCTCACTTGCAAGATAGTGCAGAAATGTGAGAGACCTCTAGAGATTTGTCTTCCAAAAGTCTGTAGAACAGCAGCATTGGCAACATCTGGTAGCTTATTTGAAATGCAGAATCTCAGGCCCCAATCCAGACCTACTGACTCAGAATCTTCATTTTAATGAGATTTATCAACTGATACGTATATACATTATAGTTCGAGAAGCATTGCTCTTAGGGTTTTCTCATTGTTTGCGTGGTTCAATCTGGTCTCTTCTATATCCAAGTTAAAACCAGAGGTTAAGGGCAAAGAGAGCATTAGAGCCACATCTGTTTTCTTAAGACTCACAGTTGGAGTATGCATGGTACGCATCACTTCTGTTTACATTGGCAAGATCTTAGACATGGTCACAGCCAACTGTGAAGGAGGCTAAGATATATAGTCCAGTTGGGTGCCATTAATATGGAAAAAAGAATGGATTTTACCCATCCATCTGTATGTTTGGAGGTTAGGAAAATGATGTGGACCTGAGAAAGCGGCACTTAGAGATTGAAACCACGGGAATGGACAAGATTGCCTAGAGAGGGCATGTAGAGCAGGGTTTTTCAGTCTCATCACTGTTGATGTTTTAGGCTGGTTAGTTCTTTGTTGTAGAGGTCTGTTCTGCACATTGTATTATGTTAGCTATATTCCGGGCCTCTATCCACTAGATGCCAGTAGAACTCCCTCAGTGTGACAGCCAGTGTCTTCAGACATTGCCAAGAGTCCCTGGGTGAGGGTAGGGCCAACATCACTCCCTGTTGAAAATTACTGGTTCAGAGTAAGAAGGCAACCCGGGAGAAAGGGATATCTATATGTTTGGAGTGGTCAGAGGGAAAATGAAGCTTCCAAAAGAAAGTAGAAAACGAATGGCTAGAGATCTCAGAGGAAAATCAGCAGAGAATGGTATCACGGAACGAAGGGAAAAGAATGCCTCCGAAGGAAGGAAAGTAACAGTGTACTCTTAAATAATTAAATACTGTCTTTCACTGCATAGCGATATGTAGTCAAGGACAGACCATATATACGATGGTGGCTCTATAAGATTATAATGGAGCTAAAGCACTCCTATCACCTAGTGATGTCTTGATAATCCTGACCCTGTGTAGGCCAATGCTAACATGTGTGTTTGTGTCTTGGTTTTTAATAAAAAAGTTTACAGAGATAAAAAAAATTTTTAATAGAAAAAGCTTATAGAATAAGGATATAAAGAAAAATATTTGTGTACAGCTATACAGTGTGTTTGTGTTTGAAGCTGTGTTATTACAAGAATCAAAAACTTAAAAAAGTTTGTAAAGTGAAAAAATTACAAGAAGCTAATAATAATTTATTATTGGAGAAAGAAAATATTTAAAAATAAATTTAGTGTAGCCTAAGTATACAGTGTTTATAAAGTCTACAGTAGCATAAGTAATGTCCGAGGTCTTCACATTGACTCAGCGCTTACTCGTTGACTCACCTTGAGCAGCTTCTAGTCCTACGGGCTCCAGTCATGGTGACTGCCCTGTACAGGTGTACCATTTTTTATATTGTATTTTTACTGTACCTTTTCTATGTTTAGATACACAAGTGCTTACCCCTGTGTTATAGTTGCTTTCATCATTCACTGCAGTAACATGCTGTACAGGTTTGTAGCCTCTGAGCGATGGGCTAGACCACATAGGTGAGGTGTGTAGTAGGCTACACCATCTGTGTTTGTGTGAGTACACTCCATGATGTTTGCACAGCGACGGAATCACCTTATGATGCGTTTCTCAGAACGTATCCTCATTGTTAAGCAAAGCAGGACTGTACTGGTAATGTGTGCTTTGGATTTAGCAACAAGGAGTTGGTTGGTATTTTTGGCAGAAACAGTTTTGGTGGAATGGTGGAATGGTAGGGTTAGAAACCACATCACAGTGAGGTCCAGAGTGAATGAGAGGTGAACAAGTAAGGACAGTGAGTATGGGTCATTATTTCTTTTTTTTTTTGGAAAGCAAGATTTATTGAGAGCACAGAAAAGCTCCCACAGTGGGAGGGGACCTGAAGGGGTTGCCCTGGGTCACTATTTCAAGAAGCTGTTTGTGAGGGGCAGGAGAAAATAAAGTAACTGCTGAGAAATAGGGTGGTTGCTGAGGTGGAAGAAATTTTTTCTTTAAGATAGGGGAACTTTTAACATATTTAAATCTAATGGGACAAGCCATGGGCTAGTAGGTATTTGATCAATATAGATTTCATGAATGCATGAGTACAGATTAATTTGGGAGAAGCTAAAGGTGAACAAGAGAGGAAATAATTGGTAGTGTAAAGTCACTGATAAGGTGGGACAGAATGGGAGGTAGATTCTGCCTCAACATTTAAAGTTTCTTCTAATAGAGCTATCCAACTCTAATAGAGTTATCATTTGGCAGTGGGAATACCTTCTAGCAATCCAGGTGGGTAAGCTTTCTGCTGAAAGATACCTGATTAAATTAAGATTCGATGGTGATGTGAGGATGTTATGTTGAGGGAATGTGGATAATCTTGCTATAGGGTAAGGGTTTGGAATAGGTGAACCTCTAAGCCTCTTTCTATTCTGTGTTTTTGAAAAAAAATTCCAGTCTTAACTAGCATTTACATTTCAACATGAATTATGTTAACCTAGTAAAGTTTATTGATCAACTATAAATGTTTGACTTCTTAGATATGGTATAGCTTAAAAGTACTTGTCTTTGATGTGTGAATTAGGTCTGCCGGGATCTTCATGTATCAACTGCTGAATTTACAGACTTGAAGCAACAATTGGAAAGAAACTCAGTTGTCCTAAGTTTGCTGAAACAGCTACAAGAGGTCAGTAAAAACTCAACTTGAGCTTTAGTGTTTTGGTGGTGAGAAAGTTACTTTTTTTCAATGGATATCCCCTGACTATACAGTGTTGGTTTTGTTTCATATTTTAAAAGCAAACAGACTTGAAATAAGAGATGTATAAAATATTGTACTTAACTTTTCAGTTTTCTACTGCTATTGAAGAATATAATTGTGCATTTACAGAGAAGAAGTATGTCACTGCTGCTCAGCATCTTGAAGAGGTACTGAATATTTTCTCCTAAGCATGAGCAATTAGTGCTCTTCTTGTTTTTAGTAAATTTTATATTCTTTATCATTATACAAATATATTCTAATTACCCTGAGTCCAGATGGAATATTTGACAATGATTCCATTTCACTATCAGGCGCAGAAATGTTTGCAGTTACTAAAATCCAGAAAATGCTTTGATTTAAAAATATTGAAATCTCTCAGCATGGAGTTCACAATACAGAAGCAGAACATACTTTATCACCTTGGAGAAGAGTGGCAGAAGTTGATTGTATGGAAGTTCCCACCATCAGAAGGTGCTGCTGACTTCAGGTAGACTGCTTTGCTTAATCTGCTTGGACCAGTTTGGTGTCTGAATATACTCTAAGTATTTTATATTGGTAGGCGAAGAGGTTTTGCTCATAAACGTTCAAATCTATACTGAGTGCCCATGTTAAGAAAGATGCTTTCTTAGGACCAGCTCACCTGGGTCCCTAAGATGTCCTCACTTTCCCTTTCATCCCTCTTTCTGTCTCCTTCCCTAGGAACGTAAGGAAAGACGATATGGTTGTTGGGGTCCTCGTGGTAAGGGTATGCTAGAGGAGGTGGTAGCAGTTTGAGACCACATTAAGTTTCCAATGCCTTATAGGACATACGTTCCCAACAGCTTTAATCCTAACAGTTTATCTTGGCTAGAAAGCTTAAAGGAGCTTGTCGCCCATTCTCTCTCTTGCTGAGGAAAGAAGACAGGGAGTTAGTGGGCGAGCTGGTAGAGGAAAAACTCAATATTCTTCTAGTCCTTAAGGAAAATCATGAGATAGGAGGTGCTTTGCAAATGAAGAAGCAGAATTACTCCAGTCCTGGCTTTAATTTATGCTACCGGCATAATCAGCTGTTCTGCCCATCTCTGGGTGTAAGCTGCCTATGGTGTGTTGTTTGTTCTGAGAGTAAAACCTCAGAGGGTGTATGTAAAGGATGTGCTATTGGACTTGGTGTATCTTCCAACACTGGATCTTAAAATTCAGTGTAGTTCAGGGGAAACCTTACAGAAGCCCCCTGCTCCCTTTCCTGTATCCACCATGGCTCACCATTATATTGGGTATGTATGTGTGTCAGGTCTCTTAAAGAGAGTAGTCTAGAAAATTTTAGATTCTATTCCCAAGTAGATTTTAAATTAAGAGAAGAGGACAGGTGTGTTGAAATCTTTGCTATTAAACATCCTACCTGTTACATTTATTTGGTAGAAGGAACACAGAAGAGTTCTGTGAAATTAGGAACTCATTTTTTATTCCTTGCCTTCATTCCTTCATTTAATATATATTTAGTAAGCATTTCTTGCAGGCACATCGTCTTTCTTTTTGTGCTTAGTTTAATTCTTTGAACATACCAAAGCAAGTCATTTCCTATTTTAGAGTGATGCCAAGGACATGTATGTCATAATTAGTATTTGGTTGCATTAGTAGTATATTGCAATAAAACTGCATTTAGAAATCTCAGTAGAGAAAGTGCTCTGAGGACTAGAAGTGGGAACATCTTGCTGAAACAGTTAATATTTTCCCCCCTTTTCCATGTACACAAGCAGCTTGGAATCTTGCCTACAAACAGAACTTCACTTTTGTACTGAACAGTCCCAGAAAGAGGAGACCCCTATGCCACCCATCAGTTCTGTCCTCTTGGCATTTTCTATTCTTGGAGAACTACACACCAAGCTTAAATCATTTGGTAACGTATGCTACTTTGTTTCATTTACATGAAATCTCAGAAGGCCCAGTGTTAAAGGAATGACAAAAAAGATTGTGAAGTATTTTCTGGAGAGTAGTAATACAGAGTTTGGCCTCTTGATTCATCAAAGGGTATTGTCATAAATATTTCCCTTTTTATTAAGGGCTTGGATCCTTTTTGTTTTGTTTGAGTCAGGGTCTCACTATGTTACTCAGGCTGGGGTGCAGTGACACGATCACGGTTCACTGCAACCATGACCTCCTGGGCTCAGGTGATCCTTCTGCCTCAGCCTCCCAAGTTGCTGGGACTATAGGCATGTACCACCATGCCCAGCTAATTTTTTGATTTTTTTGTAGAGTCAAGATCTTGCTATGTGATCCAGGCAGTCTTGAACTCTTGGGCTCAAGTGATTCTCCCGACTTGGCTTTCCAAAATGCTGGGATTGCAGGCATAAGCCATCACTCCTGGCTGGATCCCTTTTTTTTTTTTTTTTGTAAGTTTCTGTTTGTTTTATTTGTTTTTGGGAATTATTTAAATAAAAATCTGTAGATAGTCTGGGAAACTTCAGTGGGAAAATCTGTAGTGTGTCTCGTTGGTGTACAATATTACGTTATATATGTTTTGGTTGTTAGGCTTAAAGTCTCATGTATTTTTATTTGATATACTTACTTTTTATAAGTTTCATCTAGTGATTTTTGGTAAATGTTCATATGCTTTTTCAGGTCAGATGCTGCTGAAGTATATCCTTAAACCTCTGGCATCTTACCCATCCTTGTATGCTGTGATAGAAAGCCAACCTAGCATAGTTATTGTTCGTTTTGAATCTGTAATTACTAACTTGGAATATCCATCTCCATCTGAAGTTTTTGCAAAGATCAGATTGGTACTGGAAGTGGTCCAGAAACAGCTTCTAGGTACGTATCCCAAGGTAGTGCTTTTAAATTTGGAAAAGTAGCTGGGCACGGTGTCTCACGCCTGTACTTTGGGAGGCAGAGGTGAGAGGACTGCCTGAGCCCAAGGGTTCGAGACCAGCCTAGGCAACATGGTGAGACATCGTCTCTACAATAAATCAAAAAAATTAGCCAGGTGTGTTGGTGTGCGTCGTGGTTCCAGCCACTTGGAATGCTGAGGCAGAAGGATCACTTGAGCCCAGCAGGCTGAGGCTGCGGTGGCTGTGAGCATGCCACTGCACTCCAGCCTGGGTGACAGAGTGAGACTCTGACTCCAAAAAAAAAACTGGAAAAGTAAATAGTGTTTTAAAGTAAATATTATTTTAAAGTAGAAGTTCCCATAATGTGTCTGAAGGGAGGATCAGAAGTGAGTAAGATGTGCCCTAGTAACAAAGCCTTCTTGTTTCTTGCCTGTGTTGCCTTCCTTCTCTGCCCTGCCTTGACAGTAGGGTCAGCAGTGGTATTCCAGATTCTGTACAGTGCTTGTAATATTTGTTTTAGCTGAATTCTAGGATGCACTTCTCTCACTGGGCTTCCAGTAACATCAAATTTGGGACCCTTGCTTTAATTATAGGAGAAGCAGAAATGAACCAAGTTTTACATATTTCGATGAAAATCCCCACTAATTTCCTAGAAACAAACTAGGTTTAACATGAGAAATGAGTTATCTTTCATCTCAGCCTGTTGATTAGGTTTCTTTGTTGTTTGAATCATTTTTTTTGGTTGTCAGACCATTAAGAGTGATGTTTCTTCGTATTTTAATTCTGTGTTGTTTTTAGTCTGTCTGACTTTCTTTATGCATTTCTTAGTTGTCTTGGACAGCCTGGCCAATGATTCTTCTTGTAGAGAAAATAAAAAAGAAATGCTCCTATTGTTTGTGGCCTTTCCTGGCTGTCATATACTGTTTTTTTGTATATCAATAATTTATATGTAAAGCAAGGAATTCTTTCTATAGTTTTGATGCGAGCAGAGAAGAAAAAAATCCTAAGGCTTGCATAAACTTCAGGAATCCAAGGTGGTTTTTCTTGTTCCTAGTTTCTTCTCTTAGGGAGAAATACAATTTTATTTTCATTAGCTATAAATTTAAGTTGTAAACGAAGCATCTGAGAATGGGAAGGAAGTGGAGAGGTGATGCAGTCCAAGTATGTCAGAGACTCAAAATCTCTGTAACACTCCACCCTGGGCAAATCTGAGTACTAGGAAGGCTTTGTTTTGTTTTCCAAAAATCTTATCTCTGTACTAAAGACCATTACTGAAATGCCCATTTTGTTAATTAAATCTTTAGGTTAATTGTTTTAAAGGCTTGTTCAAACTGTTTTATCCTGTAATGTCTGCTTTACTGATGCTGTTTCTGTTCAGTGAATTTCTATTACGTATGATGAATTTTCAAATTCTTTACAGTAGCTGATATTTTCCCTATATCTTATTGCTAGTGTAAATAGCATTTGGTATTTTTGAATGACATAGTTTTAAGTTCCCCATATTTTCATTGCTTTTCTGGGACTGACAGGTTTGTTTTTTCCTGAAGTCTCCTTTTGTTACAAATGACTTTCTTGCTGTGTCCTTAGGTAGCGTTTTTGTCTCTGTGGCTTGCATCCTGCAGTCTCTTCCTCTTCTTAAAAGGACACAAGCCATGTTGAATCAGGGCCTCATCCTTAGGACCTCATTAACTTTAATTGCCTATTTAAGGGCCCGTATTGGAGATATTGCAGATTCAGTTCTAGACCACTGCCATAAAGTGAATATCCCAATAAAGTGAGTCACACAAATTTTTTGGTTTCCTAGTGCATTCGAAATTTATGTTTATACCATACTGTAGTCTATTAAGTACACAACAGCATTATGTCTCAAAAAATGTGCATAACTTAATTAAGAATATTTTATTGCTAAAAAATGCTAATGATCATCTGAGCCTTCAGTGTGTCGTTGTTTTTGCTAGTGGAGGGTCGTGCCTCAGTGTTGATGGCTGCTGACTGATGGGGTGGTGGTCGCTGAAGGTTGGTTGGCTGTGGCAGTTTCTTAAGATAAGGAAAGTTTGCCTTATCAATTGGCTTCCTTTGAAAGGAATATGGCGGTGCTGATGATAGTATTTTACCTACAGTAGCACTTCTGTCAACATTGGAGTCAGTCCTCTCACCCTGCCACTACTTTATCGGCTAAGTTTATGTAATAATCGGAATCCCTTGATGTCATGTCAACAGTGTTCACAGCATCTTCACCAGCAGTAGATTCCATCTCAAGAAACTATTTTCTTTGCTTATCCATAAGATGCAACCCTTCATCTAGTTAAGTTTTATCATGAGATTGCAGCAATTTAGTCACTTCTTCAGGCTTTATTTCTTTTTATTTTTTTATTTTTTGAGTTGGAGTCTCACTCTGTCATCCAGGCTGGAGTGCAGTGGTACACTCATGGCCACCCCAGCCTCGACCTGCCATGCTCAGGCACTCCTTCTGCCTTAGTCTCCAAGTAGCTTGAACTACAGGCGTGCGCTACCATGCCTGGCTAAATGTTTTTGATTTACTGTAGAGATAAGGTCTCACTAAGTTGCCCAGGCTGGCCTCTAAACCCTGGTCTCAGGCAATCCTCTTGCCTTGGCCTCCCAAAGTGCTGGGATTCCAAACTTGTGCCTGGCCAGGCTTTATTTCTAATTCTAGTTCTCTTGCCAGTTCTACCACATCTGCAGTTACTTCCTCCATGGAAGTCTTGAACCTTTGAAAGTCATCCAAGAGCTTCTTCTAAGCTACTATTAATGTTGCTGTTTTGATCTCTTCCTGTGAATCATGCATGCTCTTAATAGCATCTGGAATGATGAATGTTTCTCAGAGTGATTTCAGAAGATTATAAAATGTATTTCTTAAACAATAAAGCTTGAGAGTCAAAATTGCTTCTTGATTCCTGGGCTGCAGAATGACTGTTGTGTGAGCACAAAACAATATGACTCCTTGTATATCACCATCAGAGTTCTTGGGTGACCAGATGCAGGCAGTGAGCAGTAGTATTTTGAAAGAAATGTTGTTTTTCTTCTGAGCAGTAGATCTCAATAATGGGCTTAAAATATTCAGTAAACCATGCTGTTACAGATGTGCTGTCATCTAGACTTTGTTGTTTCATTTCTAGTGCTCAGGCAGAGTGGATTTAGCATAATTCTTTTTTTTTTTTTTTTTTGAGTCAAAGTCTCACTCTGTCGCCCAGACTGGAGTGCAGTGGCACGCTCAGCCATCGCAGCCTCAACCTGCTGGGCTCAAGTGATGCCTCTGCCTCAGCCTTCCAATTAGCTGGAGCTACAGGCACACGCTACCACTCCCGGCTGATTTTTTGATTTATTGTAGAGATGAGGTCTTGCCAATTTGCCCAGGCTGGTCTCAAACCCCTGGGCTCAGGCAATCCTCTTGCCTCGGCCTCCCAAAGTGCTGGGATTACAAGCTTGAGCCACTGTGCCCAGCCCTAGCATAATTCTTAAGGGCCCTGTGGTTTTTTGGAATGGTTAATTAGCTTCAGCTTCAATTTAAAGTCACCAGCTGCACTAACCCCTAACAAGAAAGTCAGCCTGTCCTTTGAAACTTTGAAGGCGGGTATTGTCTTTTCCTTCTTAACTATGAAAGTCCTAGATGGCACCTTCTTCCAATATAAGGCTGTTTTGTTTACATTGAAAATCTGTTGCTTAGTGTAGCTACCTTCATCCATGATTTTAGCTTGATCTTCTGGATAACTTGCTACAGCTTCTGCATCAGCACTTGCTGCTTCACCTTGAGCTTTTTTGTTATGGAGGCAGCTTCCTTTCTTCAACCTCATGGACTCTGCTAGCTTCACATTTTTTTCCTGCATCCTCCTCATCTCTCTGAACTTTAATCGAATTGAAGAGAGTTAGGGCCTTGCTCTGGATTAGGCTTTGGCTTAAGGCAGTGTTGTGACTGGCTTGATCTTTTATTCAGACCACTAAAACTTTTTCCATATCATAAATAAGGTTGTTTCACTTTTGTATCATTCATGTGTTCACTAGAATAACACTTCAAATTTCCTCCAAGAACTTTTCTTTCACATTCATAACTTGACTAAGTGTTTGGTACAAGAGGCCTAGCTTGTGGCCTATCTCAGCCTTTGACATGCCTTCTTCACAAGCTTTAGCATTTCTAGTTTTAATATAAAGTGAGAGACGTGCAACTCATCCTTTCACTTGAACACTTAGAAGCTATTGTAGGGTTATTAGTTGGTCTAATTTCAGTGTTGTGTCTCAGGGAATAGGGAGTCCTAGGAGATGGAAAGGGATGAGGGAGAGGTAGGGCATAGGGAGGTGGCTGGTCAGTAGAGCAAAGAACATGCAACATTTATTGATCAAATTCATTGTTTTACATGGCAGCAGTTTGTGGGACCTCAAAACAATTACAATGGTAACATCAAAGATTACGGATCACATGTCATCATAACAAATATTATAATAATGAAAAAGTTTGAAATATTGTGAGAATTACCAAAATGTGACAGAGACGTGAAGTGAGGATATGCTGTTGGAAAAAATGGTGCTAATAGATTTGCTCAACTCAGGGTTACCACAAACCTTCAACTTGTAAAAAAAACACAGTAAAGTGAAATGTAATAAAACAAGGTATGCCTGTACATCCAAATAGCGTCACATTGGAGGTTTGGACTTCAACATATGAGTATGGAGGGATACAATGTAATTCACAGACATATATGTATCTTGTTTGTGTGCACTGCGATATCGGTAAGAAAACATGAAGTACCTTGTCATTTTTTATCTTTGGTTATCTGAATAAATCTGGGTTGTTGTTTTTTTTTGCGTTATAGTTTCATCCTGTTGCCCAGGCTAGAGTGCAGTGGCATGCTCACAGCCACCGCATCCTTGACCTGCTGGGCTTAGGTGATCCTTCTGCCTCAGCCTTTCAAGTAGCTGGAACTACAGACGCATGCCACCATGCCTGGCTATTTTTGTGATTTATTGTAGATTCGCGGTCTCAACAAGTTGCCCAGGCTGGTCTCAAACCCCTGGGCTCAGGCAATCCTCTCGCCTTGGCCTCCCAAAGTGCTGGGATTACAGTCTGAGCCACTGCGCTTGGCCAAATCTGGTTTTTTTAACCTAACATCCCACTGGAACACTCTCCGGTGTAATACACATTAATTTAAAAAAATATCTTGCTGAAATTCTTTGACAAATATGAAAGACTAAAAATATCTATGTAGGAGATTTTTTTTTTCAGGCTGTGAATTGAGAGTATCTCTGCAAATGTGGAAATCTTTTTAGACAAAATGTACCCAAAGTATCATTGAAAGCTAAGGGGAGAGGTGGTTAGGGGCACACAGCCACCCATTGGGTGCCAGGGGGAGAGAGGGTTCGCTGGAAGCACAGACCTCACCTGCACACAATTTACTTATGTAGCAAATCCTCACATTTACCCCACAACTCTTAAAAAAAAAAAAAAGAAAAGAAAAATATTTGCAACTTTTCAGAAGTTGAATCAATTGACCTTTGATGTTGTTAGAAAGGGATTATATTTTATGGACAACATTCTGTGGTATCTTTTATTGGAGGGTTTTAAAAACATTTTTATAAACTTTAGAGACAGTGTCTCACTCTGTTGCTCAGACTAGAGTGCAGTGGTGCAAACATAGCTCACTGCAGTCTCAGTCTTTTGGGCTCAAGTGATTCCAGACAGCTAGGACGACAGGCATGCACCACCACACCCAGCTATTTTTTATTTTTTGTAGAGTCTGAGTCTCTCTGTGTTGCCCAGGCTGGTCTCAAACTCCTGGCCTCCCAAAATCGTGGGATTACAGGTGTGAGCCACTATGCCCAGCTTATCACTGAAGATCTTTAACATTAAAAATATGTATACTTTTTCTGGAGGAGAAAATATTTTAAAATATATACTTTTTTTTGTGTACTTTGGGAGGTAGAGGCAAGAAGATGGCCTGAGCCCAGGGGTTTGAGACCAGCCAGGACAACTTGGCAAGACCTTGTCTCTACAATAAATAAAAAAATTAGCTGAGTCTGATGGCTCGTGCCTGTAGTTCCAGCTACTGGGAAGGCTGAGGCAGGAGGATTGCCTGAGCCTAGCAGGTCAAGGCTGCAGTAGCTATGAGCATGCCATTGCACTCCAGGGCAACAAAATGCGATTCCAGATCAAATATATATGTGTCTATATATTTTTTCTTTCTTCAAAAAAAAATTTTTTTTTTGAGTTGGAATCTCACTTCGTTGCCCAGGCTGGAGTGCAGTGGCATGCCCATGGCCACCCCAGTGTTGACCTGTTGGGCTCAGGCGATCCTTCCGCCTCAGCCTTCAAAGTAGCTGGAACTACAGGCACGCGCTACCACACCTGGCTAATTTTTTAAAAATTTATTGTAGAGACGAGATCTCACCAAGTTGCCCAGGCTGTTCTCGAACCTGTGGGCTCAGGCAGTCCCCTCACCTTGGCCTCCCAAAGTGCTGGGATTACAGGGTTGAGCTACCATATCCAGCCCCAAATTTTTAAACATAATTTTCATGGATAAAATAAAAATTTGCGCCCGCCCCCGGGACTCAACCCTGTACCCCCAGCACTTTGGGAGGCCAAGGCGAGAGGATTGCCTGAGCCCACAGGTTCGAGACCACCCTGGGCAACGTGGTGGGACCTCATCTTTACAATAAATAAATTAAAAAAAAAAAAAACATTAGCCAGGTGTGGTGTTGCATGCCTGTAGTTCCAGCTACTTGGAAGGCTGAGGTGGAAGGATTGCTTGAGCCCCGTGGGTCAACATTGGGGTGGCCGTGAGCATGCCACTGCACTCTAGCCTG